>JBBPBX010004621.1:29266-50009 GCA_038048925.1 Garcialebias charrua
TAATTCATTTCAAATTTAAAACACAAAAGAAACAATTTACAAACCATATGTAAAAAAAAGATTTAAAATGAAAGGAAGCAGAAGAAGAAAATGTATAATATCTGCACCTTTCTTAAAACAAAATCAATTTAATCAATTCAAACAATGATTATCCATGAACCAAGTAAATAACTCATAACAATTTACCAATTTATAGTACATTTAATATTTACCATTTATGTATATATGTTTTCAAGAATTTATTATTAATAATTTTCTTAAACATAGACATTGACTTAGCTTTTTTAACATCATTTCCCAGACTATTCCATCAACCTATTCCATGTATCAAAGTAGACCGACCCTTTAAACTAGTTCTATACTTAACAAAAATGTCTGTTCCCTTAAGATTATAACAACTTTTCCTTTTTACAAAATGCTTTTGAATATTTGAAGGTGTGTAATGATGTGCTTTATACATTAATAAAAAAATATTATATTCCACCAGATCATAAAACTTCAGTAGTTTCAATATACAAAATAAAATAATTGATGGCTGACAGTAATGCGTTTTTCTTATAATTCTTATAGCTCTTTTTTATAAAATAAAAATAGGCTTTGTTATAGTTTTGCATGCTGTTTCCCAACACAATAAATTAAATGTGGTACTATAATTGTACTATACAACAAATACAAGGCTTTATCATTCAATAAATCCTTTACTTTGTATAGTACTATAGTGGATTTAGATATTTTAGTTTTTACAACATTTATATGCTGTTTCCATGACAGTTTATCATCAATGATTACACCCAAAAACTTCATTTCACTTACTCTACATATTTCAACACCATCAATTTTGAAAGGAACAACAGTAGTTATCTTTTTTAATTACTAAAAATCATATAATTTGTTTTATCAATGTTCAATATTAACTTATTTAAATTTTGAAAACAACTGCTTTAAAAATGTAATTAAGCTTTATTTGAAAGGGTTTCAATTTTTTTTTCTTGATTCTTGACATAGCCTTTATGGTGGGCTCAGGATTGCATATAAATTGTGAGTAAAGAGTTAAATTCAGCTACAAACACTAACTAAATTATTTTAAGTTAAAATAATTTAGTTAGGTGATCGGTATATGTGATCGGCATACATATAAGTGATCGGCATTTGTGATCGGTATCGGTGATCGTCACACATAGGTGATCGGTATCGTGATCGGCTGCATAAAACCTGATCGGCACATCCCTAATTTTAACATGTTTAAAATGAGGTTTGTTTTGCATATGAGTCTTCACTTATGAGGAACTGAAGTGTAATCCTGCCTTTGGTGGCTCTGATGGTGACACATTAATCACATATTAGTGTGATCGGGCACAAGGCAGCTGGATTTGTTTCCTTCTCTCAGGGATTTTGCTCTAGAGCTCACTCGTAAACCTTCACCTATGTTCTCACTTTTTTAACCAATCAGATTTGAGCATTAAAAATGTGCTTCTGCTATTGACTTCAGTCCACTTTACTTTGTTGGGTTTTCATGTCTTTAGAAGAGCATTTTCAGTTAAGCATTCCCATCATTGACAGACTAAAGGGTGTAAATGTGAGGTGCTGGCTGACATCTTCACCACCTCACTTGCACTGGAGTCAGTTCCCACCTGCCTGAAGACCGCCACCATCATCCCAGTCCCAAAAAGCTCCACAGTGACTGGTCTGAATGACTACAGACCGGTGGCTCTCACCCCGATAGTCGCTAAATGTTTTGAGAAACTGGTCATGTCCCACATCAAGACAGCCGTCAACATCAACGAGGACCCTCATCAATATGCATACCGTGAGAACCGATCAACAGAGGACGCCATCTCCTCCGTGGTCCACACTGCTCTCACCCACCTGGATCAGAAGGACTCATACGTGCGTCTGCTCTTTGTGGACTTCACATCTGCCTTCAACACCATGATCCCCCAAACTCTGATAGACAAACTATCCACACTTGGACTAAGCCCCTCTATTTGTAACTGGGTCTTAGACTTCTTAACAGACAGACCACAGTCCGTGAAGATCCACAACTTCTCCTCCTCCACCATCACCCTCAGCACTGGCTCTCCTCAGGGATGTGTGCTGAGCCCTCTTCTGTTCACTCTGCTCACATATGATTGTACAGCCACACATCCAGGCTGTCATATTGTTAAGTTTGCAGATGATACAGCTGTGGTGGGATGCATCACAGATAATGATGAATCCAGCTACAGACAGGAGGTGGAACATCTGGAGAGCTGGTGCAAAGAGAACAACCTTCACATGAATGTGAAGAAGACGAAGGAGATGATTGTGGACTTCAGAAGGAACAAACACACCCACACCCCACTGTATATAGGTGGATCTGCGGTGGAGGTGGTCTCCAGCTACAAATACCTGGGTGTACACATGAATGATAACCTCAGCTGGAGCAATAACACCACCAGCCTGATCAAGAAAGGTCATCAGAGACTCTACTTCCTCAGACGGCTGAGACGAGCCGGTCTGAGAAGCCCAGTCCTCACCTCGTTCTACAGGTGTGCAGTGGAGAGCGTCCTGTGCTCCAGCATCAACGTGTGGCATGGAGGCTGCACAGTTGCAGAGAGAAAAGCTCTGCAGAGAGTGGTGAAGGCTGCACAGAAGTCTGTGGGAGTCAGTCTCCCCACCATCACAGACATTTACACCTCCAGATGCAGAAAAAGAGCCACCTGCATCATGAAAGACCTCACTCACCCAGCACACTCACTCTTTGCACCACTCCCCTCGGGACGGAGGTTGAGGAGCATCAAATGTAGAACCACTAGACTGAGAAACAGCTTCTACCCTGAGGCTGTCAGACTCATGAATAAATAAATAATAAGAATAAACACTGCAAAATGTCACATCATACTGATACTGATCTGTTTCTTGTTGCTGCGTTCATCTGTGACCATCTGCTCATGTTCGTGCTGCTGTTTATAATGATGTTTTTCTACTACATTAGGGCTTAGTGTATTACTAGCTGATGTCTCTCTTAGTTAATCCTAGATGTTATTATTGTTTTTCTCTTGCATTTGTTGTTGGATGTAACTGGGACCCTGTGTACATAATCTCGTTTTCAACACATGTACTACATGCGGTGCAAATGACAATAAATTCTCTCTGACTCTGACTCTGACTCTCTAAATTATAAATAAACCACATTTTGAAACATTTGTCAGTCGTACTGCAACAATCAGCTGGTATGAAGATCTTATATCTATCAGTCATTAGTTTCTGGGAGAACTACTTCTGCTCCGAGACCACTTGTGAATACATTTGAATTATACAGCTCTCTCATCACATTGCTCATCTCATTGCTCTCAGGCTTACTCGCAATTCCTAGAGTTTCCAGCAGCAGAATGGGAGGAAGATCTTTCAGTTGTCAGGCTCCTCTCTTGTGGAACCAACTTCCAGTTTCTGTCCATGAGGCTGACACATTGTCCAGTTTGAAGACTGGGATTAACACTTTACTTTTTCATAAATCCTATAGTTATGGTTGACTTGGTATGTTGTTATAGGTTTAGACTACTAGAGGACAAACTGACCTCATTTCCTTAAATGATTTGCTAAAATTGAATAGTTTTCATTTGATACTATTTTTATCTGAACATGTGATTCTTGACCTGCCATTGTGTATCTGTTCCTCTCAAACCCAGCTGGTCGAATAAGATGACGCTTGTCCTGAGTCTGGTTCTGCTAAAGGTTTCTTCCTCATGAGGGAGTTTTTCCTTTCCACTGTCTCCTTCATGCTTGTTTAAGATGAGTGTTCTTAGATAGAGTTAAACTCAAAGCAGTCTGCTCTTCACATAAATAATATTACATTATTATTTTTAAATATGAATGTTTCTGTTCAGTGTCCTGAGATGACTTCTGTTGTGACTTGGTGCTGTATAAATAAACTGAATTGAATCACATAGAAGCCTCAGCAATATGAACATACTAATAAAACATTAATATTTTTACTTTAAATCTTGTTTACTGTCAGTAAAAAAGTGCTGTTCTGGAAGCAGAGACACCTGAACCCATCAGATCAGAACTTTGTGACAGGAATCAGAACTTTATAGGCTGAGAAGGGTCTTACCATCCTCCTTTTATGCAGCTAAATTCACATGCAGATTAATCTCCTTAAATAATATTTTTTTATGAATATTTTGGTCCTCAGCCGTATTATTTATGCTTGAGGTGTAGGTGCACAGCTGAGTCTTGAGGAGCTGCCTCTCCTGTAGGTCCAGTTTCTCCAATATGGCGGTCTGAACAGAACTTTCCTCGCTGCACTGAAGCGCAGACACCACACCTCTCAGTTTGTGTTTGGGGGTTCTGCCTCTGTATGAGAGCCCTGTTGGTTTGAAACACATCAGGAGGTTGTTTGGAGAAAGTCCTTTGAGTTTCTCAGACACTCCATCATATACATTATGATGATGGTTTGTATTTGTTTTTCTCATTGTTCTGTTCTGTGGAAGGTTTTTAGATTTCCTCCATCTCTCCTGTGAGACAAACAACTTTCGATTAGGCAGATTAAACTGAATGTGAATTTAGCTGCACAAACAGAGCATACCTTTAATGCTTGAAACAAAGTTTTAAATGATGAGGAGCCTAAAATTACAGCTTCAGAATAAAAATTCTGTTGTGTTGATTTTTTTCAAAAGTTTCCATGTCTGTGATAACTGAGAATCTAAAAGCACATATACAAATATTGTATATAGTTTACAACAAAAGCCTGGACTGTCAAAATGTGACCCTGTTAGCAGAGAGTAAAAAAAGCACAAACAGAAAGAAGACAACGGTGAGTAGAAAACAAATGCAAAGAGAAGAATACGAAAATGAGGACAGAGAATAATAAATCTACATCTTATGGAAAGTGCCAAAGGACACACAACTAATGAAAATATAAAATCGTTTTTTATATTTTTTTACACTTATACATGTGTTCAGAGTTTTTTCCTTTTAAAAACAGCTATGTGCCCTAAAGAAAGTAAAGCTAATAGATGTTAGTGTGCAACTGCCACCCAAGAAGCAGTTTGTGTATTACAGTTAGAAAAATTAAGTAGAATTATTCATTTTTGTGATGAATTTGTGTATTACAATTAGGAAAATTAAGTAGAATTATTCATTTTGTGAACATCTTGATGTTGTGCCATCTTTTAGTTTGTGTATTTCAATTAGAAAAATTAAGTAGAATTAAGTAGAATTATTCATTTTATGATCTAGTTTGTGTATTACAGTTAGGAAAATTAATTAAAAAAAAAAAAAAATAGGAAAATTAAATAAAATTATAAAAAAATAAAATAAAATAAAAAAATAAATAAAAAAATTAGAATTAGAAAATTAATTAGAATTATGGGTGATGTAGTTTGTGTATTACAGTTAGAAATATTAAGTAGAATTATTCTTTTTGTGATCTACAGTAGTTTATGTATTTCAGTTAGGAAAATTAAGTAGAATTATTCATTTTGTGATGTAGTTTGTGTATTACAGTTAGGAAAATAGGTAGAACTATTCATTCTGTGATGTTGCTTGAAAGTTATCATTGGTTGAACAAACTGTGAAATAGGGGCAGATATAATAAGATTTCATCTTCTTTCTGCTCCCTTCATTTTATCCTACTTGTAATCTTGTATCTGATGAAACTGTCTTGTATTGTTCTTTTAAAATGAATGAATAAACATCAATGCGTCCATCAGTCAGCGCGTCCATTTCTGTTCATGTTTTTCGTTGTTTACGGCTCTTTGGTGATGCTCCAGCAGTCTCTGTAATTACTGCCAACGGTAGACTTTGATTCACCGGGATATCCAGTCTACTGATAGGCCAACATGGAATCAGAGGTAAATAAATAAATAAATAAATAAATAAATAAATAAATAAATAAATAAATAAATAAATAAATAAATAAAAGGAAATGCTCAAGATGGAGAGTGGAGCGCTGTGGTCCACTTTCCATAAAGGCTGGTCACAGTTGTGCTGTTTGTAAAAGGATTTAATCGCAACACATTTAGGACACACCACAGACTCAAACCCCCAGGTGCACTACATCCGACTGTATAGATTTCCCTGAAGATCCTTTCATTTAACAGCTTCAGTTTTAATTGAACTGCACTTTGTCTTGGCCCGTTTCTCAGCATCCCACTTAACACGGGAACAGATCAACCACATCAGCAATATCCAGTAAAGGTCACACAGTCACACCCAAGCATGTCGATACAAACACAACACAAACACGTGCCCTTTTAGACTCACCACACACACACTTTTACACACTTATGCATTCCACAATCAATTTCCTGTTTTTTTTTAATATTGTTGCTTGAACCCATTGCATTCCATTACTGGCTGATGTTAATTATGTGAGTTTTATGGATTAGAACCGCAGCACACTGAGAAGCCAATATTTAATTTCCTGTGTGGTATCAGTGTACTGTACCGACTTCCAGGGGTGAGACAGTTAAACGCTCACACAAATCAGTAAAGACGAGCAATGAGGCTGAATGTGAGGAAAATTAAATGCCACAAGAAAGTCTAAAACAAAATGAGTAAGAGTAAGTCACAGGTTAGAAATGAATTGTGTTTCAGCTCCGAGTTATTTGTAGGAGTTTAGATTTATCTGAAAACTGCTCGCATTATTCATTCATTCATTCAACCTTTATTTAGTCAGGTAAATCTTTTGAACCTCATGGGCTCATTTACGAAAGCGACCTGCTAAAACTAAAGAACAATGAACAGCAATGGTAGAATTTCCTTAAACAATAAACAATAAACAAACAAACAATAAACAATAGAAAACAAAAGAGAGAAAAAAAAAATAATATATATATATATATATTATTTTTTTTAACAAAGTATCAAAAAAACTAGCAAAACATTATAAGGCATTAAGTTTCACAGTTTGCAGAGCATTGACACAGTTTTATTAGTCTGAGTAGTCTTCATTCAGGTTTCTGAAAGTCTGAAGCTCGTCTCCATTTTCAGATTTAGAAACGCAATTTGAGCATCACAAACGTACGTGAAAGAAAACCCAGAACCCAGGCTGCACTCATTCCAACTTTGCTGCATGAATACAAACAGCTACATTGTGGGAGAGACTATGAGACTGTGTTCAATGTTAAACGGTATTAATAAAAAATTATAACCTAACATGAATGTTTTTTAACGAGGTTGCCAACATTTCTGGAGAAAATAAGTTAAAAGACACAAACTACATACAAAAAGGCCAGTAAAACAGACATTTAAACTGCAGAGCAACAGTTTTACTGCTAAATAATCTAGGTGCTGCTATCCAGAAACGTTTTATTCACTTAAAGTATGTAACATGTTGCTTGCAAATCTGAAACACACAATTAAATCAGATGATGTTTTAGTTAAATTTTCCCTGACCTTTCATTTATTTCTTATATTTGAAATACCGGTAATAGAGAACGGATATCTGTGTTCAAGTTAGGGGTGGGCGATATGGCTCAAAAATTATATTGTGATATTTCAGAGCATTATCAGGATAACGATAAATTTTGTGATATAACAAAAAACAAAAACAAATTTCTTTATTTGACAAAATTAACTTAACATGTTGCTTTGCAGTATTTCTTATATTTGAAATAATATAGAACTGATATCTGTGTTCAAGTTAGGGGTGGGCGATATGGCTCAAAAATTATATTGTGATATTTCAGAGCATTATCATGATCATGACAAATTTTGTGATATAACAAAAAAAAATCAAATTTCTTTATCTGACAAAATTAACTTAAAATGTTGCTTTGCAGTATTATATAAATAAATAAAAAAACAACAAGGGGTAATTTTACTGAAATTACTTTATTTAGTAAAGTATTCAGTCTCCAAGTTAGAAAATAAATTATCTGTTATTTAGATTGAAAAAGTCTGCACAAAATATAGATCAACAAAATCCACCACAAAAATTAAAGTGCAGGTTTAGTTTCCAAAATAACTAAACAAAATGAAGCTTAAGATCTGTTGAGCATAAATGAAACCTACAACAAAATATATGTTACCTTTAAATGAGCTAGTGCATGTTTGTACCGACAGTTTAGAGCGAGGGAGACACAGCCCGCAGCGAAATCTCAGAGAAGGGAGGGGGGAGGGGGGGACCAGCTGTCTGTACCTGCAGATGGAGAGAAGCTGAGACGCGTGTTGTTTGTTTTTAGCATTTTAGCTAGCTAGTATTGCACGTAACTAATTAGCGTTACAGGGGAGGAGTGCAGCTCGGTTTGGTCGTTTGAATCGCTCTGTTGTTGAGGGGGCGGGGCGCCCTCACGTATTACATCATGAAATTAGCATATCATGATAAAACTTTTTTGCCCGGGCAAGCTTTTTTTACCGGTATAACAGGGAGCGATATGATATACAATGGCCATTTGTCCACAAATGAGGTATTTTATTCTTAACATGCCAGGACAAGTTGTTACAAGACCAAAGTAAAGTTTAAATCCTACTTTTGTACATCTGAACATGCCATCATTTTATTGCCCTTTCGCATTTACCACCTGGAAATAACACATTTTTCATTCCCATTTTGTTTACAAGAAGGCATTTTTATTTTCTACTTCAGCTCTGTGGCACATAATACTCAGCATAGAAGACATCAAAGCTTGGATGTCTTTAAACTTTTTAAATTTTAATGAAAAGAAAACAGAAGTGATGGTGTTTGGTCCTAGTGGCTCTTGTGAACCTTGCCCTGTTGATCTGGGCCCTCTGGCACCACATGTAAAGAAAACAGTTTCTAACTTGGGTTTTAAAATGGACAGTGATTTTAAATTAGATTCCCAGATTGGAGCGGTGGTCAAGACCAGTTTTTATCACCTCAGACAGCTGGCTAAGGTAAAGTCCATCCTTACACAGCAGCAGCTGGAAACAGTAATCCATGCCTTCATCACCTCTCGGCTGGATTACTGTAACGCTCTTTACCTTGGAGTCAGCCAGTCCTCCCTCAGACGTCTCCAGTTGGTCCAGAACGCTGCTGCTCGCCTTCTAACTGGAGTTCATAAGAGGGAGCACATCACCCCCACTCTGGCTTCACTCCACTGGCTGCCTGTTCATTTTAGAGTTCATTTTAAGATTCTTTTATTTGTTTTTAAGAGTTTAAATGGTCTTGCTCCATCCTACCTCTCTGAGCTGCTTCACCCATACTCTCCTGCTCGGTGCCTCAGATCAGCTGATCAGCTGCTTCTGGAGGTGCCGAGGTCCAAACGGAGGCTCAGAGGAGACAGAGCTTTTTCTGTTGCTGCTCCAAAACTGTGGAACGATCTCCCTCTTCCATCAGACAAGCTCCTTCACTGTCCAGTTTTAAAACTCTTCTAAAAACACATTTTTACTCACTGGCTTTTAGCACAGACTGAATTTGTTCTGCACTGTTTTTATTGTTTTTATTGATCTTAATGTTTTAACAACTGTTTTATTTTTATGTGTTTAAATGTTCTTGATTTTATGTACAGCACTTTGTTGCAGCTGTGGTTGTTTTAAAGGGCTCTATAAATAAAGTATTATTATTATTATTATTATATTATTTACCTCATAGTCTAAATCAAGATGATCAAACTCTCCGTTGGTTCTGAAGTGCTGAGTGTGTCCATCCAAGGTGAAGTTGACATTGCGACGGTAGCGCTCAATCATCACTAAGTGCCAGTGGTTGTCATCCAAGAGACTGCCAGTGGTCACGGAGGTGTGCCCCAGGATGGAGCCGTACTGGTTACTGCCTGTAAAAAACATTCACATGTAAGAGTTATGAAATGCCACAGAGGGCTGTGACAGTGGGGTGGTTGGAGATAAAGACCCTAAAATGCAGACATGTAGAAGGAAGGCAGGTAATTTAAAACATGTATTCATTTAAACTAAATTAAACCCAACATAGGCAGATTTGACTAAAAGCAGGACTGAGACGAGGCAGGATTTATATACAAGGAACTGCAATGTTGCATTTACGTTTGTAAGATTATCTTCTTTTACATCTATTAGAATGCAAAATATAAAATATTTTGAATATGACAGGTGTAACAAACAGGTACAACGATGGCTCAAACTGTTATTTTCCTTTCAATACACAGACCGCCTTATTGTTTTTGTCCATTTCATAAATGGATGGACTGTACTTAGCACCTTGTTATTTTATCCAGATGCTAAAATCTCTTTACAAAACAATCTGTGCCCATATTTACCCATTCATACAGCACTCTACTATCTTCTTTCTTCTTCTTTCGGCTTTATTCCCTGCGTTAGGGGTCGCCACAGCGAACTGGTCGCACGAAGATTTGGCAGTTGTTTTTACGCCGGATGCCCTTCCTGACACAACCACAGACCACCGAGCAACCACAGCCCTCTGTGTGGAGTAGAGAGCTGATATCTAGGGTTCCCGGGGGAGCAGATGGTGGGGGTTAAGGGCCTTGCTCAAGGGCCCAGAGTGGGGCAGATGAGGGTGGATACAAGTGTGACCGCTTCACTTATCCCACCCACATCTTTGATGTTGTCGGTACCGGGGCTTGAACCGGCGACCTTCCGATCACAAGCTCACCTTCTTAACCTTTGCGCCACCACTCCCCGCACATACAGCACTCTACTATATCTATACAAATAATTCAGAGTTTTGATCACATTCATACACTGATGGGACACACACTGGAGGCAATGAGGGGTTCAGTGTCTTGCTCAGGGACACTGTGGCATGTGACTACAGGTGGAATCCAACGCACAACTATTGCATTGGAGGACAACTGCTCCAACCACTAAGTCACAGCTGCCCCAGTTAACTAGTTGGTGGCACAGAGGCTAGAGCAGGAGGTCGACGGTTCAATTCCCTGGACCGACAACATCAAAAAGTGGGTGGGAATGGTTAAACACCCTCATCTGCCCCACTCTGGGCCCTTGAGCAAAGCCCGTAACCCCCACCATCTGCTCCCTGGGTGCCCTAGATAGCAGCTCTCTGCTCCACACAGAGGGCTGTGGTAGCTCGGTGGTCTGTGGTAGTGTCATGAAGGACATCCGGCGTGAAAATAATTTCCAAGTTTCCGTGTGTTAGTTCACTGTGGTAACCCCTGAAGAAGGGATTAGCAGAAAGAAAAAGTTGTCAACAACCGATGGTTCAAACTTTCATGTATTATTTTATTTTATTTGTTTAATTTCTTTACTTGTTTAGATCATGTATTTTTACCTTACAGGAGCCAGCGATCCAGTATAGGCAAAAATGTTGATTTTAATTCAATTCAAATCAATTCAATTCAAAATACTTCAAAGGGAAATGTTGTAACTCATTATCTTCGTTTCATTAAGAAATGTTATAGATACTAATAACTGTAGGCCGTAAGGATCTCATGTAAAGGTCAGTCCCACTGCGGATCCAAAGAAACTGGCCACAGATGCCATCTTATTCGTCTACCCAGACTTGACTGGACTCTCAGTTCCCCCGGGCTGCAGAACCGCCCGAGTACCAGGCACTTTGAGATTTTCATTAATGAAAAGTGCGTTATAAATTAAATTCATTATTATTATTATTATTAGAACTCCTCCCAGCAGCCTGCCGAGCTCCTCGTCGCTGCAGACAACCAGCTGAAGGTGCCGGCGGATGATTCTGTCCTTCTGCTGTCACGAGTCACGTTTCCTGCCATGTCCAGGACCTCAGTGGTCAGGCACTCGAGCAAAGCTGGCAGGGAGATGGGAATGCATCCACAGAGCCTCCTTTTCAACTCATTTGAGATTTGAGGCTGTAGTTGAGATGTCATCTGTGCTTTTGAGATGTTAATCATCTGCTTCCAGATGTTAAAAAAACAACTTGTCATGATTACGCATCACAACAAATGTACAAAAGTGAAAAGGTTTCAGTAAAAATCATTCCAGCTGCACAGAATCAGGTACCAGAGGAAACAATCATCCCCCCAAAAATAATAATAATAATACATCCAGAAAAAGAGGAATCAAAGTTTCCAAAAATAAAATCTCTGAATGGATGCAACTGAGCTACTCCAACATGAAGCGGTGCAATTCTAGAACTTCCAGAAGAACGGTGGAAATTCAGAAGATCTTATTCTATTAAAGGGCCGTATTTTCCGGTGTATAGGTCGCACCTTTTTATGTTTTTTTCAAGGCCTGCGACCTATACTCAGGTGCGACCTATATATGGCTTGTTATCACTTTCGGCGAAACAAATTTTTAAATCCAGCTCATTTCACAATTACGTTCATTTATAAAGGAAAAGTTCAGCTCAGACACATATTTGCTATAATTTTTATCAAACAAATAATTGTTTTTAAGTGTTAATCTTCTTAAAAGCCTTGCTGTGTGCTCCTGTGGCAGACATTTGCAGCAGAGCTAAACGTAGGTGCGACCTATACACCAGTGCGACCTATCTAGGGATTTTTCCAATCTATTGGTGATAATTGGACAATGCGACCTATACACCAGAAAAAACGGTAATAAGCAGAATTACTGTTGATTCTCTAATACCAATATTAATCAACTTCCTTTTAATATTGTGGTTTTACAAATATATTTGCATTTTTGACTGTTATCTGGTCACATGACTGATACAAAGATACCTACATTTAATGTTCTATTCCATTCAGCAAGAGAACAAGTTATCTTCTTTAGTTTTATGAGTGAAGACATTTGATGCTCACCCAGGTTTATCTGCAGTTGTAACTTGGCCTTGTGAAGTTCCAGGGTGATGTAGTCTCCCTGCTGACCCTCCCCATGGAGAATGATGCCCTCACTTTCTGACGTCTTAAACCTCAGGGCGATCACATCTTTAATGATCTTCATCTTCTTAACCTGCACAAATAATAAAAGCACCATCCATGCAGAGTTATTTACAACATACATGGCACAATATCAGTAGAAATGTTTGATGAACTTTAAATGATTTTACAATGTTTTGCATGTGATAGAATAATTGTTTCTATGCAAAGTATTGAAGAATAAAACAAAATATGTACCTTAAACCTATATGATATTACCCCCTGCCCATCAAAGTTGATAACATCTGTCCCTGCAAGAGACCAGCAGCAGACATATGATTAGAGTCAATTAAAATATCGATTGCTGATTTTAATTACACAATATGCACCCTCCCACACATACACCCACACACACACACATACACAGAGTAATGACACATCAACCTCATACTGAAATTTTATACTTTACTGTACATTTTTTTACAAGCATTACAAATCAAAAGGTTGTAAACAAAAACTGGACTTTGCAGTTGATTAGCTCTTTACATCCACCATCCCTTACAAATATGAAATATATAGTATAATAGAAGTATAATAACTCCTACTTTGTACAAAATGTTTGTGTTACAGTTTATAGAAGGAAGGACCTGTCAGGGGAATTTTGGTCAAAGTCAAGGATGTTTGTCACTAACTATTGTTAACTACCCATGAACCGTGTGTTTGAGTTAGCACAGAGAGCTGAATGAGGAGCTGCTTTGATAAATGTCTGTGCAGCTGGTACTCCAAGGTCGCCTCTGAGTCTGGAGGAGGAGCTGATAAGCGTGTATTATAAAATAAAATAAAAAATGATCCATGCTGTCCAATGCAGATCTTCATGACCAGGGCTTCAGTGTAACATCCGTGTACGCCTATGTGAACTTTGCCCTTGCAAGTAAACTGGGTTGAAAATCTTCTCCTGTCTTCGTCTGTGTAGATAATACCAGGATAGTTTTATCCAACAGGACCAACAATGCAGACTGTCAGAAGGAGCTTAAATCGAAATGAGAATTTAGCAATAAAAAAATATGGCTACAAAGCATGCAAAGTAAACAAAATTAAACTTGAAATAGGACAAGGCATGAAGCAACAATACCAGACTACAGGTGAAGACAGCTGGGCTTAATGGCAGCAGGGAACAGGTGTAGATGGGTGTGGCAGGACAATGGAACAAACTGGACAATAGAAAATAATCACATAAAACCAAACACTAACAAGAAGTTTGAAAAGATAAAAAGAAAGAAACAGCAGCATGGAAACAATAAAATAAAAACATAACACCAAATCCATAAATCTATCAAACAGAATACAAAGAATCGTGGATCGTCACAATTTGACCTGAATGAATTGCTCATGGCCTGCCACATTTCATGCCAGAGTTTTGGTCTAAGATCATCACATATTGTAGCCATTTTGGATTTACCCTTAAAATAATGTTCTATGCCATATTTTGAGAGATCATGAGATGTCATGCTCACAGTAAGTGCAAGTACTATATTGTATTTCTTACATTTACATTAACCCTAATTCATGTAGACAAACTTTCCAAAGGGTATTTAAATACACTAAAAACTGATGAATGTTACTTTCTCCAGATTTTATGTCTAAATCATATTTTATGTCTCTACTTGTAGATATTGGTTTTCTCACACTGCTCTAAAATACAGGGATCGTTTAAAACAGTAAAGTGAGTAATAACACCCAGTGGTTTAGGGAATCAAATACTGTAGTGTGGTTGGGTATTTGTTATTGATTCCAAATCGTTGAGGTTAAATAAGAGACCCAGACTCAGAAGAAATAAAGTGTAGTGCTTCAGACACGTTTTTGATCTTTCTATCATCAATAAGTTTTCAAGTGGTTTGTGGAGAGAACATGTGTGCATGTGTGTGATTTTACACGTTGGAGATGGTAGAGGAAGAGCGTATAGGACATGATGGCATAACAACTTGAGAAAGATTTGATATCATACACACAGTTCCACTCATGCACAGTCATGCTGTTCTCATTCTAAAGTGCTTTCTTGGTTTGCCACTTATAAAAAAGACAAGTATAGTAACTAAGCATGCCTGATAAACATCCTCCACCAAATCAAAATCCGTGTTTCTTTTGACTTGTATCCTTCTCTGATACTCCCGTCTCTATAACCCTTCTTTTGTTTGCCATGTTTCATTTTCATTCTAGTTTCTATAGTTTCACCTCCTATAATACGGTACAGACAGAGGTAGCACCTTCCAAATGTTATATGATAATATGGATCTGATGGTGTAGAAATGGGGATTCATCTTTTATTGATGTCACAAGGAAGATTATACTGAGCATTTGGTGAGGATGGGGAATTAACTACTCACAAAAAGCCAGGAGGGAGAGTTCAGTATGATTCAGAAAAAGGGTTAATTCAAAGTAATTAACAGATAAACAGAAAATCCCACATTCATTGCACATATCACTTTGGATCCTGTGCAGTTTAACATTTACAGTAAACATCTATACATGAATGCAGATGCACCAATCCTGTTAAATATACATTTATGTGAGCGGTATCAATCAGAGTTAACTATTTGTAATTAATTCACATTTACTGCTAGGTGTGAAGAGGTCCTCATAAACAGTTGTTTTCTGTTGGCACGATTAGGCATTAAGGTTTATTTTTTCATTCAACCTTTATTTAAACAGATAAGTCACATTGAGCCTCAAATACTCATTTACAAGTGAGATCTGTTGAACAGACAATAAAAGTGGTGAAATATAACACACAGGGTTTGGAGACAAAAAAAAATGCCTAACACATTTTTGATCTTTGTTTGAAGGTTAAAAACATGGTAATGAAAAAAAGTATTGCACACAAGCACATAATGACGTTGACATTACACAGAGGGCAGGGGGGACTCAAAGGCGGTTGAGCAGCCAGCTCATAGATCTGTGCACACTCATGGGGGGGGGGGGCTGCCGAGGTCGGCTAGAGGCGAGAGTCCTGAAATGATGACAGAATGTTTATTCAGCTGTGCTCCTCTGAAAAGTCTGTGGAATTCCTCAGCAGCCGGTTTGGGAGGGTGAGAGCATCTGGTTTACAAAACTTCTCAGGCATGTTGAGATAAGACGGCCTATCAAGGCCAGTCGGGGAGCCAAATGTCAGATAAACACGATTGTTTTGGGAACAAGCAGAACTTTAACCCATTTAGCCCCACTGGCAACAATTGTTGCCAAAGTGTATCACTGTCATTTTCCACTCAGTAAAAAAATCTCAAATGTATTAATGCAACATTTTCCACCTATAAACTAGTAGACAACTTAGACAAAGGTTTTGATTTTAAAAAATGTTTCCAAGTGCTTCCTGTTTTATGATATCACATGCTTCCTGGGCCATTCGGCTGAAGACATGGAATATGCAAATAGTCCTGGAAAAGGGTAATTTTCATAACATTTCTTATGGTTTCCCCCCATACTTTTTTATAATCATTTAATCTTTCAAGTCTCTACTGTAATACTCTCCACAAAAATTGTACCTAGGATAAATATTTTTTTGTTCATGGGCATCTTTTTGTAAGTGGCAACAAAAGTTGCCAATGGGCACATAGCTTGTCGCTAATTACTGTACAGGAAAACACTGTCTGTAGGATTGCACCTAATTTTCTTATTTCAAATTGTAAAATGATGTGCAATGTCTTATTTTAGTCTTCTAAGGGTACTCTTCCTAGCAAAATAAATTATGTAGTCAAGGCCTGTGTGTCTAAGATTTTTATTCGCTTCCATACATCATTCTCTTGCTAGCCAACATAATTTTTTTGCTAGCCTAACATTATCTTGTGTTTCGCTGAGGTAAAATATGTTGATGATCTAGCCATATGTAGGAAGCCACACAGATCTGGTGGAAACTGGACTTGGTCAGGGACCAAGTGTGGTTCTTGGCCTGGCAGAGAAAGCTGAAGTTCCACCTGAAGTCAAGTTTTACCATGACAACCTCTTCATAACCCTGTCCCTGGTGGATGAGATGACCCTGAGAGGCTATGGCAGCTGTGGCACGATGCGACAAGCTCAGCTCCACAAGGTTCCTTTCACAGAACCCAAGACCTTCAAGAAGACACCCAGAGGAAATGCTGAATATCTTGTTGAGGCAGAGAAGCTGATTGTAAGGTGGAATGACAACAGCATGGTCACTGTGGTGTCAAACATGGAAAGGGAGTTCATCGAAACTGAGGCAAAGAGATAGAACAAACCAAAACGGACCATGGACAAGGTCAGACAGCCCAAGTGTATCCAGGATTACAACACACACATGGGAGGAGTGGACCTGCATGACCAGTTTGTCAGCCGCTACAGAGTCAACATACGGTCCAAGAAGTGGTGGTGGCCATGCTTCAGCTGGGCCCTGAACAGTGCCATGGTGAACAGCTGGTGCTATTACAGGTACACAAGGCTGCATGTTATTTAGCAATATCACAATTGTGTTTGTGATGTTTGACATGAGGTGATCGCTAGTGCTCTTCATTTGACAAGAGCAACAGTGATGATATCCAGACCAACATCACAAACTCAAGCATGATATTGCTTTTACAGAACATTCTACATAGGGGGCATGACACTGTAGAAAGGAGGATATTGATAATTCATCAATAGCATCATAAATGAAAATGAACAAAAACATGGCATATTCATTCATCTATCATGCTTGTTTTTTCATTCATTTAGAACCTGGAAAAGTGGGCAGAAAGATCTCCTATCCTCCCAGAGGCTGGTAGCCCAAACCCTCCTCCTGTGCCATGGAACAAAGCCAAGTAGGCAGGGCAGAAGATGGCGATAACTGATGCCACCAGGTTTGATCATTTCAACCACTGGCCCTGCAACACTGGTAGCAGGTACAAGTGATGCAAAAACTGTGGTGGACGCACATCGTTTGCGTGTGAAAAGTGGGATGGGCCACTACATTTGGAGTGCTTCAAGAAGTACCACACTGAGTAGATCATCCATAAAAGATGATGGAATGTATGGGATGAAATATATACATATATGGTAAATGGTAAATGGAGCTTATTTATATAGCGCTTTCCAACCCCCTATGAGGGACCCCAAAGCGCTTTACAATACCAACCATCCACCCATTCATACACACATTCATACACCGGTAGCGGTAGACTGCCATGCAAGGCGCCTTCCAGTCCTACCGGGAGCAACTCGGGGTTAAGTGTCTTGCCCAGGGAAACAACGACACATGGTGTGCGGAACCGGGATTCGAACCACCAACCTTCCGATCGGGGGACGACTGCCATTACCACTACGCCACGGCCGCCCCATATATGTGTGTTATTAGAGGTTCTAAGAAAAAAAAAACGTTTGTTGAAGTTTTGATTACAAAGTTACAAAATTCGAGTCTACAGACGAATAAATTAAGAATAAAAAAACTGTTCAAATTGTTTGTTGTTTGGAATTTTATACAGGAGGAACCTGATGCTCCAACTTTTTGTTATTATTTATTCTGACTACATTATTATTTTGTTATTACTATATTATTATTAGTTCTCTATTATGAACGGGTGACAGTTGACCTAGTGACAAGCTGTGTGACTACTGGCAACAATTGTTGCCAGTCATAAAAATGCCATTTTCTTCAAATCAAAATACAGAATGATGAAAATAAATACATAACATGATTCAGAAGGACCCAACTGATAAAATAACATGCCTTTCAACTCTGAAAAAAATTTGGGCTTAAATGGGTTAATGGCAACTACCTTCAGTCTGTGTCGGTCCACTCGCTTCAGAAAATGTCCAAATTAAAATGACCATAACAAATGGAACATGCCTGAGAAAATCCCCGAGATCTAATCCATCCAGCCAAAAGTCTGGTTTCTCGAGACATGAACCAAGCCATCATGTAAGACAGGCAGCCTGACCAGGTCCAGATTAGCCCCCGACGTCTTCCTTTTATGTTGATAGACCAGGAACCAGCCAAATCCAAAAAAGCAGGAACCAGTTATGATAAATCCAATTAAATATGCGTCCTTAAGATCCACAGATGACAGCAGAGATAGACACATCATCAAGTCTTCAAGTCGATGAGATATCCAGATGTGTACATGCCAACAGGGCAAATCGTCTCGCCTACAGACTGTCTTCTTTCGAAGAAATGTTCTCAGTTGTGTTGAGGGACCAACTGACCAAATTGAAGTCCATAGTTATGATTCTGAAGATTTTGAAGAAGAGAGGCTCTCAGACAGTTTCACAGACAAGACAAAGCAAAAGCAAAGCGGAGACCGAGAGGAGACGTCCCGCCCTTGAGAAGAGCAAGTGTTGAATGAGTTAAAGTCTGATACGGCTTATATTCTTTTGAAATTCCATATGTACAAAATCAGTACATTTTTACTCTGTTTTTGTCTGAACCCTTTTTTACTTTACACACTGGCTCTAATATTTTTTTGTTTCCTCTCAGAATAATAGATTTTCCTGTTGATTTTTGCATGAATGTAAATGAGCATGTAAATTCCACAGCACGATGGATCACGTCTCCTTCATGGTGTCTAGTTCTGGCACAGACACACGCCAATGTACATGAACACACATTTCTTGTGACTGCACAGTCTTAGATGAGTCATAATATGGCATTGCATTTAATTATCACTCGTTTCCAAACCCCAGAATTACCATCTACAGCCAGCAGTTTTAGTGATTATGAACTCCACGTCTAAATTTATCTGCCTCCTTCTCCTCCCACTTCTCCTTTGGACTTATCTCTTTCATCCGTTTGTCATATAGCCCCACACTGTACCTTTGCTCTCTTTCATCTTCCGTTTGGGAAGCAGAAAAACATTTGCGAGGCGTTCATTTTGAGAGAACTGAGGAGTTGGGGAGGGAGGGAAAGGATGAACAGACAAATGTATGTGTTCTCTTTTTCTGACTGAATGCTGAAGAAAGGAGCAGTGACAGGGTAATCATGAGAAAGCACCGCAGGCTTCAAAACTCAACTGACAGACATCTTTGAAATATGATGCATTTGACCAGGGGAAGTGTGTGTGTGTGTGACAGAGAGAGATAGCTAGAGATAAAGAAAGAGAGAAAGAGTTTCTTCTTCAACGTTCTCACTGTTGTTAGCATGTGTTTCCCTGATTGTGTGTTTTATTATCTAACAGATGTGAAGGTGTAGTGGGAAACGTTCACAACTGTCAGAAACATAAAATCTAAGTTCATGTGGGACTAGACACAGCTGCTTTCCAATATAAAAAGTACATCAGTGTTATTGGGATGAACTATACCAGTTGCATTCATTTTTATTGTCCAACTCCAAAGTAGTTGATAATATTTTTGCTTATCTGTGTGTGTTAGTCTGTATAGTTAGAATGCAATCACTGGATGCAGATCTACAACGGAATATTTTTGGAGTCAACTCAATTCAAGGCGACCACCACAGCAAACTGAACTCATCAAACACAAAAACGGCTATACTGTAACTCATTTAGTTTTACAAAAATTGGATGTGGTTGTAGCTGGCAGTTGTCCATAACACAAACTCGGAGCGCTAACACATTACAGGAGATTATAGAATTATTTTTCATTCAACCTTTATTTTTACAGGTTAGTCTCAATGAGTCACGATGACTCATTTTCAAGAGGGAGCTGTTTTAAAAACAAAACCATAGATAAGGTACACACATCCATAAACAGCCATAAAATGCATATACAAATTTAAAGTAATTAAAAGTAAGGATATGAAACAAAAATAAAATCAATCTGCCGCCGCTTTGGTGCAGTGGATAAAGCGGGCGGCACATATGCTGGAGGCTGAGCCTCTCCACAGGTGTTGCAGGTTTGCGTCCCAGACCCGACGAGCTCATTTCTGTGGTGTCTCCCCCCTCTATAGCCGTTTTGCCCTCTCCCTCTCTAATAAAGGCCACTAGCGCCCAAAAATGCAAAAAAAAATAAAAATAATAATAATAATAATAATAACAAAATCAATCTACTTCATGAAACAAGGTAGAATACTAAAAACAGGCACATGTCTGTGTTGATTTAGCCATGAACTTAATTGTTTAAAA
>JBBPBX010004621.1:51593-75804 GCA_038048925.1 Garcialebias charrua
GGTGATATGCATTCCTTCAAGGAACGCTAGACTTTTTTTTTTCGTTATGCGGTGTGCTACTATCTAAAATGAATTATTAAATAGGCCACATAGTAGCCTATTTCTTTCTTTCTTTCAGAAAGCAAATGTACAGTATATTAAAAATGCTTCTGTTTTATATTTTTTCCAGAGACAATGCTGAACAGTTTTTACTAGTTTTCCCATTGTATAAAGTACACCGGTACCCACTTCAGGCAGTACTTTACAATGTGTACCGTAAATTCCGGTGTATAGGTCGCACCTTTTTGTTTTTCAAGGCCTGCGACCTATACTCAGGTGCGACCTATATATGGCTTGTTATCACTTTCGGCGAAACAAATTTTTAAATCCAGCTCATTTCACAATTACGTTCATTTATTAAGGAAAAGTTCAGCTCAGACACATATTTGCTATAATTTTTATCAAACAAATAATTGTTTTTAAGTGTTAATCTTCTTAAAAGCCTTGCTGTGCGCTCCTGTGGCAGACATTTGCAGCAGAGCTAAACGTAGGTGCGACCTATACACCAGTGCGACCTATCTAGGGATTTTTCCAATCTATTGGTGATAATTGGACAATGCGACCTATACACCGGTGCGACCTATACACCAGAAAATACTGTAAGTACAGTGTGTCTGAAACTGGGCTAAATTAGTCTCTGACACACAAAACTGCTGGTGTTTGTCAGACAAGTTCAAGTTTTGTAACCAATTGAGTGTTTATGCATTTGCCAAGCTTGAGAAGTTCATATTGAGGAGTATTACTAAAACTCCAAAAAAAGATTAAAATTATAAAACAATCTCTGTTGATGGTGTTTTAGTTTTGAAGACCATAAAATACTTCTTCATAAAACAATCTGAAGCATCACAAGTCTTATTTCCAAGGTGAATATTCAAAATACAAACCTGAAAGGAGATAGACGTCTGTTTTTATCAGAAATTATTTTGTGAGCTTTTGTGTGAGTTTGTGTTTGTGTGCAAAGTGTCGTGCAACTTGTCGTCCTTATCATTACTGACTTGCTTCTTTTGACGAGGGAAGGAAATGAAACAAGGGAAATGTAATCAGTGAAGCTGACGACTGACTTGAATACAATGCATGCCCTTGTATTCACACATATACAGTCATGTGAAGTCACAAGCCAATCCACACACTGTTTAACCGCATCTCCAGAATGAAAGATGTACATGTGACACTTATAGCAGTAATTTATGCAGAGCCGTAATTGAAATTGTTATCAAAATCAATTTGGCAGCCTTTAATAGGATGAGTGCAAAGAGGCAGCGAGAGAGACAGCTCCCTGGATAATGCGTTGGCTAGAAAGACATTTGAGGACTGTTGGTGTGTCTGCATTTGTTTGCCTGTCTGAAATGATGCGCTGCATTCTTGTTTTGTTAATTATTAGTTTAAAAATTATTTATTAAAATTTGTTTTAAACAATGAAAACAATAACACAAGCAGGATAAACTAAAGCAGTCAGAAATCCACATTTTGGCCCAAAGCTCCTGCTCAGACTGCAAACTTCACTCTGTAACTGGACCTCCTGTCAGAAGGAAACCAGGTTATTGTTGATGTTAGGATGACACGTTGTCTCATACTGAGCACAGGAGCGCCTCACGATTTCATTCTTCACTTTTCTGACATGTTACTGTGCTACTTAATTCAGAACAAAATAACTCAATGAAAACTCTTCTCTTATGATTAACAGTGGGAGAACTCATTAACATGCAGTTTAAAGCTTGGAACTTCACACTCTCCAGTTTTTAATATTAATAGCTCCTTAGATGAGCAATGAAACATTTTTAAATAGACAACAGAAGCTCAGTTAAGCTCAGTTACTTTGTTATACAATATACATATATAGATATACATACATACAGTATATACACATACGTACAGTAGCCCTCGCTACTTTGCGGTTCGTGTTTCACAGACTCGCTCGATCACGTTTTTTGAAAATAAGAATGGACATTGATTATCTAGCACCTGCTGCACCTGTGTGCAGCCCATAGCTTGCATGAGAAGCTTCCTCCTACAGTGTGTCAAATCGCCGTTCCACACTGGGGAAGTGGGTGTGGCAGAGACCGCTGGCAGATGGCAGAGTGCAGCCGGAGGCAGAGAGCTGATTTCATGACATGCTGCGCCATTTTGGAGCATTTAGATTTAGAAACATTGTTTAGAATATTGCAAAAGTGTGGATATAAATAAAACTCTATACCCGTTATAACCCTAACCCTATATGCATGTAACACTCCACAACGTCTGTATTTCTTTTTTCAGTCCTTGGTATTTTTCAAGCTTCTTGTGCTCCTTCTTCCTGATGTTACAGTCACTTGTGATTGTTGCATCTATCACCACTGCCTTCTTCTCTTACTTGTTGTTCACCACATTGTCCAGTTGGTTAGCCATCACCTGTTTTTCGGTCTGGATCTGGAAGTCCACAGTATTTTCACCCTTCCATTCTCCACCATCCCTTTGTGGCATCTCTCACTTTGACTCTTGGACCTTCACTCCATACTTGGCATAGATGTTCATGTATACTATTCTAGCCACTTGGTCATGGCATTCAATGTCTGTTTTGCCTGCCTGGATCTTACACCCTGGTATTAATAATAATAATAATAATAATAATAATAATAATAATAATGAATTCAATTTATAACGCACTTTTCATTAATGAAAATCTCAAAGTGCTACAAGGAGCAACAGAATTAAATGTCAATAAAACAAATAATAAAACAATTAAAATCAATAACAATATCAGCTAAGATCAAAAGTAGAATCATGAGGAGGTAGAGTATGCTTGGTCGAAAAGAAAGGTCTTCAAGTCGCTCTTAAAGTCAACCACAGACTGTGGGGCTCTTAGACAGTCAGGAAGAGAGTTCCACAGGCGGGGGGCAGCCACACTGAAAGCCCGGTCTCCCATGGTCCTTAATTTGGTTCTCGGAATGTGAAGGAGATTGCTGTTCTGTGACCGCAGCGAGCGGGTGGATGAGTATGGAATAAGAATATCCTTCAGATAATCTGGTGAAGTTCCGTGTAAGCATTGATGTGTAATGAGAGCAGTTTTGTACTGAATTCTGTAGGCGACAGGAAGCCAATGAAGGTTATGGAGAATGGGCGTAATATGTTCAAATTTACGAACTCTCAACAAGATCCTTGCTGCACTGTTTTGAATATATTGAAGTTTCTGAAGGTTTTTGCCAGGGATTCCAATAAACAGGGAGTTGCAGTAGTCGAGCCTGGAGGAGACAAAAGCATGGACGAGCTTCTCAGCATCGGAAAAAGTTAGGGATGGGCGAAGTCTGGAGATGTTTCGAAGATGGAAGAAGCAAGTTTTAAACAGAATGCTTAATGTGATTTTCAAATGTAAGATTGGAGTCCATTTTTATTCCAAGATTAGTAACAGAGGTGGAGAGGGGGATGTCTTGTCCAGAAAAGGAAAGTGTTGTTATAGGAGATGTTTGTACCTGGTGAGGGGTGCCAATCAGTATGGCCTCAGTCTTGGAGCAGTTTAATTGAAGAAAGTTCTGATTCATCCATGCCCTAATTGCCTCCAGGCAGGCAGAGAGGGCAGTGAGTGAAGATGGAGATGACAAGGTGGAAGATGAGGATGCTCCAGTCCTGATGTAAAGCTGTGTATCGTCGGCATAACAGTGAAAAGAAATGTTGAACTGATTAATAATTTGACCTAAAGGCAGCATGTAAAGGGAAAACAGCAGGGGCCCCAGAACTGACCCCTGAGGGACACCACAGGAGACACAAACTGTCTGGGACGTGGCGTTGCCAAGACTAACACATTCCAGCCTATTGGAGAGGAAAGATTTGAACCAGTCCAGGACTGTGTCGCAGAGACCGACCTCCACATGAAGACGGTGGAGGAGGATACTATGGTCCACAGTGTCGAAGGCTGCAGTGAGGTCAAGGAGGACAAGGATGGAGGGAGAGCCAGTGTCAGCAGCCAAGAGGACATCATTGGTAACCCTCAGCAATGCAGTCTCTGTACTGTGAGCTGCCCTGAATCCAGACTGGAACTTCTCATACAGAGAGTGTTGTTGTAGGTGATCCTGCAGCTGAGCAGCAACAGCTTTTTCCAGCACTTTAGACAGAAAAGGGAGGTGTGAAATTGGGCGGTAATTAGAAAAAATGTTGGGATCCAAATTAGATTTTTTCAGAAGAGGCCTAATGATGGCGGTTTTTAGAGGCAGTGGAACATGACCAGATTGTAGAGACTGATTTATTATTTGAGTGATAAGTGGGCCTATTGCAGAATGATTGGTTTTTATGAGAGACGAGGGGAAAGGATCCAGGGCACAGGATGAAGGCTTCATTTTCTTGATGATGGCCTCCACCTCACTCTGAACAACTTCGTCAAAGCTGTTTAGGGTCCCAGAATGCAGACGGGTGGGTGGCACACTGAGAACGGGGAGGTTGTGGAGCTGAGATCTGATAGTGTCAACTTTGGTTTTAAAAGATGAAAGAAACAGGTCGCATTTTTGAGCAGAGTCCTCAAGAGTTTGCTTAATGGGATTAAGCAGACGAGTGATTGTGGAGAAGAGCTGTTTAGAGTTTCCAGGGCAGGTGTTGATGATGTTAGAATAATATTTGGAGCGTGCTTCTTTAAGAGAATAGGCGTATGCTTTCTGATGTTCTTTATATGCCTGCTTATGCACAGACAGACCAGATGATTTTACACGTCTTTCAATAGCACGGCCAGTTGCCTTCATCTTGCGCAGCTCATCAGTGTACCAAGGGGCTGAACGGGAGAAAGACACCAGTCTTGTCTTCAAGGGGGCGTGTAGGTCCAGGAGCTCCCGAAGAGATTGGTTGTAGTAATCCACAGAGTCATCTGCAGAAGAATGATTGACAGCGGTCAGGGTGTGAAGATCGGCAGACAGAACATCAAGGGAAATGTTTTTAAGGTCACGGAACTGGATGGGTCGTTTTGGGTTTGAAGCAGGCGAAGATGAAGGCACTTCCAGGGAGATGACCCTGTGATCTGAGACACCCAGGTCATATACAGATAAGTTATTGATGAGTACAGTGTCTGTAATCACCAAATCCAGAGTATGCCCCCTGCTGTGCGTAGGGGCGTCAACATGTTGAGTGAGATTAAGAGAGTCCAGAAGAGACTTAAAATCTGTTGCCAGAGGTGAAGAAGAATTGTCCACGTGGATATTTAAGTCGCCAAGAAAAATAGTCTTCACAGGGGAGGTGCAGAAAAAAGTGAGGAGGTCATGCATCTCTGAGTTAAATGAAACATGCGGTTTGGGAGGTCTATAAATTAATATAACATTCATCAGGAGTGGGGCTTTGAAGCTGAAAGCCAGACATTCAAAAGAGGAAAAGTCCTGAGAAGACAGATGAGACAATTTTAAATTACTGCGGTAGATTACAGCCAGACCACCACCGCGGCCAGTGCTGCGGGCTCTCTGCAGATAACTGTATCCAGAGGGACAAGCTTCATTCAGAGAACTGAACACGTTTGGTTGGTGCCACGTCTCTGTAAGACACATGAGGTCCAAGTTCTTCTCCAGAATGTGATCATGAATTAAACATGACTTGTTGGAAAGAGACTGCACATTGAAAAGTTCTAATTTAATACCAGTTGGAATAGGAGCTTTTTGAACCGGTTTAAGCAGACTGAAATCCACTCCACGTTTTCCTCGCCACTTCGTGCGCAGAGGACTACAAAGGCCTACAGACGCAGCGTTCTGATGACGCCATCGAGGTGCGACACGTCTCTCAGTCCAGACAGCACTAATCGAATCCGAGTTCGCTTGAGAAGAAACGATTTTCCTTCGAGAGCTTCTATGGATGTAACGAGGTCTACGCAGAAGTCCCAGTTGTTTGATGGTGGAAACAGAAAGAGGAATGGAGCAGTTGTTAAGTTCAAACAACTGCGAAGCGGAGTACGTCAACATCCACGAGCCGGTGGAGGCTAGCACAGAGCTAGCCGCTAGCAGCAGGCCCACGGCTCCGAGAAAGATATACAAGAAGCAGAGAGAGGTAACTCGAACGAGCATTACCTTGAAGGAGTACAGAAGAGAGTCCAGAACAGTCCAGAGGACACAGGAAGTTGAGAGAGGCAGCAGGTAAGCGAACAATAAATGCAGCTACGTGATACTCGAAGCTAAATTCGTGTTTAAGCTAGCGGGAGCTAGCAGCCCCTACTATTAAAGTTCCGGTTAGACTAGGAAAGTTTTCTATCTAATGAATCAAGCAAACAAGTCAAATCTTGGCTTCGCCACGATCTCCCATCCTGAGCAAGCACAATGGCATCAGTGGAAAGGAAAAACTCCCTTTTAGAAGGAAGAAACCTCTAGCAGACCCAGGCTCAGGACAAGCGGTCATCTGCTTTGACCGGCAACTTATAATGTTTGCAGATCCACAACGCAGTCAGAAAAGACAGTTGCTCTAAAACTAACTAACTAAAACACAAAACTTAATCACAGAAAGGTAGAAATGTCCGCGTCCGTTCACACAGGTGCTGTACACAGGCTTGCGCCTGCCGCACTCTGCGTTCAAGAAAGGTAGAAAGGTTCAAAGAAAGGTAGAAATGTCCGCGTCCGTTCACACAGGTGCTGTACACAGGCTTTGCGCCTGTCGCACTCTGCGTTCAAAAAAGGTAGAAATGTCCAACAAGGCTCGGTGAAAAAAACAGCAGAAAGTAATAATAAAGGCTTCAAAAAGCAAAAAGTACGAGGAGCAGCGGCAGCCAAGGTGTGCCCGCGTCCACTTCCTCCACAGGTGCTCAGTCACTGACAGGTGCTCAGTCACTGACCGGTATTATGTGTTGGACTGTCTCAACGGCAACTTTGCACATATTTCAATCTTGAATCTTGTCGGGTATGGTAGACCCGGGCCTCTATTGCTCTTGTGCTGAAAGCCGGTCCTTGTGCTACCATGATTCATGCATTTGTGCTGTATTTCAGTCCTTCCATGATTGCCATTTGTCTGGGATTCCAAGGTATGTGTAGATTGTTTGGACATCTGCAATGTTGCCTTCAGGTAGTTCAACCCCTTCACTTGTGATCACCCTGCTTCTCTTGCATACCAGTCTACTGCATTTATTCAGTCAGAATGACATTCCATTGTCCTTGCTGTGTATCCTGGTGAGGTGGATCAGTGAGTTGATGTCTTGCTCATTTTTGGCATATGGTTTGATGTCATCCAGATAGAGGAGGTGACTAATGATATTTCCACGTTGGAAATGGTATCTATAGTCACTCTGCAATGATCTGGCTGAGGAGGTTGAGGCCTATGCAGAACAGGACTGGGGACGGTGCACCTTGGTATATGCCATATTTGATGTCGACTTCTGTAATCGGCTCTGAAAAGGCCTCTAGAATTGTTTTCCACATTCCCACTGAGTTCACGAGGAAGGCTCTTAGTTTCTGCTTGATGTTATATAGTTTCAAGTACTCCTGTATCCAACTAAAATATTTTCAACATTATTCCTTCTTCAGCTTCCACCATTGTGGTAATTATCTCTGATTTTACTCCTTTTCTTTTCTTCACAACAGTCATTCTACACACAACAGTTCAATGCTGTCTGGCCACACTCTCCCCTGTCACAAGTCACAACCTTGCAGTCCCAAATTTCCCTCAATTTCCTCTTCTACACATAATGTAGTCTATCTGCGTACTCTTATAGGTCACTCTATGTTGCTCCATCTTTTGGAAAAAGTGTTGACTACAGCCATTTCCATTCTCTTGGTAAAATCCACTGTCATTCCTGGTTTCCATCCTTGAAATCAAACCTAGCCATCTCTTCCTCATTTCCTCCATTTCCTTCACCAACATGTCCATTCAGGTCTGCTCCAATCACCACCCTCTCCTCCATGGGAATACTTTATCACTTCACCCATACCATTCCAAAATGTATCTGTCTCTTCTATTTCACATCCAACATGTGGAGCATAACAACTGACAATATTTAGCATTAGACTTTTTATTTCTACCTTTATTTGCCAACTCCTCCTCCAATCCAATCCAAAATCAATATTATCTTTATATAATGTTCATCATAAGTAAGAGTGCCAACAGCTCTTTATGTATTATTTGTTTTGTCTGATAGCATGAGGCATGACAAGTGTAATATAAATTCTGAAGTACAAATAATACAAGAACAGTACAATGATGATACTTTATGTACAAAAACAACATTTGGTAATGTGTTTGCCTTCACTTACAGTAAGAGCATCCATAAACTTCTATCCGGAGGCCAATACGTCCCTCTTCACTCCAGGCCAATGGGATGAGCCTCAGGAAGCGAGCCACAATTCCCTGCTGCAAATCATGGCGAACTGCACTTTCTGAGTTGGAGTTTCCAGAGAAGGCCTGTGAAAACAGAGAGACACAGAAAGAGAATAATTAAACACATCCAAGCTGCAAACATACACTCAAACAAATACCTTCAGGACTAAGGACTCAAGTATTTGTCCCTAGCACCAGTCCATAACCATAAAATTCAAACTCATAAAAATCACAACATCATTATCATGAGTCTACATCGAAAATACCCAACACAGTCCAACTGTAGAGGAAAATAGAAAAAAATGTTTATCACGTTAAAAATGCCTGTTTGTCAAATTTTATTTAGTTTTATTACCAACTTCCACATTATGAATCTTGCCATAATATCACCGTACTGCCAGATGCCAAATTCCCAAAACAATAACCATAATAAAAAAAAAATGGTGCCAGAAATACAAGGCAAGCAGTCAGAGCTTTTAAGGAAGCATCTAAAACAGAAAAGGAATTAACATGACATAGGCTATGAAAGAGGCTCGTTCTTTATTGGTGCTTTAAATGCAAATCTTAAAAAGTTACTTTGGTCAGTGCAACTGACTGTATCTGCTGACAGTTCCATTGACATCAAAACCAAACCAGAGTTAGTGATTGGTGAGTGTCATGCATGCATGCACTTTTTCTACATGGCTACAAGTTTAGTGTCAGTAAACAATACATTTTGCTTTACCTACATCAGTGGTATCTCCTATGTGCTACTGAATAATTGGGTTAACATATGAGTTGTTATATAAAATTAAAATAAAAAATAACCTTTCAAAAGCAATGAGCAAAAGTTGCACATCTACTAGCCCAAATGGTTGGGGGAGTTAAAAGGGAGTTGTATTACATTGACTTGCTACATTCAATACATGACAGTTTCATGTATTCCTATATTGTGATTTGTTGAGGTTTGCCCATTAGTTTGAGACGCTTTACAGAACAGTGCTAGATGAGATGACATACAAAACAATGACTTGCAACTCAACATGAGAAAACTAAAATGTAATGCAGAAACGACTAAATAAACACATGAACGTAGCTTAAAATACACAAATATATGTTTTCTGTTGCTACTTGAGCTGAAACAACAGCGAGGATGCTGGTGGCAGGACTAACCGTGACAATGAGTGTGACAGGACCGTGACACTAAGCAGCAGGAATATCCCCCAAAGACCAGGCGGGAAAACAAAAGTGACATGGGAAGGTTGACACAGATGACAAGGCTTGTTGGGCTTGTTTCATGAGGATGTAAGATGATGTAGCTAACAGACACTCAGGGAATCAAAAGTTATAAATGTAGCTGCTCATTTGCTTTTCAAACCATGATTTATATTGAGGCTTGGTTATTTCATTATTGAAATTTTACAGTATAGATAGACGATGTATTCCATGTTTTTCTACCTGGATTATTGAGCATGCATCAAGGTGTTCTCTAACATAGAGTTTGGATAACCTTTAAACTTTGTTACACACTGTACTACATACTTCCTTCACAAAAAGTACTTTATTAGGGTTAAAACAATTACATTACATAGCTGTAGACAACTGGTTGGTTATGACGTGGTTGACCTTGAGTGAACGCTTCAATGAAAAAAGCACACATTTATTGTTAGTCACTTTTAGGGCTTCATTTTTCCCCAAGTGTGGTTGCAAGTTTCCCTTTTGGTTTGGTATCCATGATCACATATGTCTAACTTGGTCATGATCTTTATTTTCAAATTAGCTGCCCTTGTTTCTGGCTCATCGAGGCTTTTCAATGAGGCTTAATACCGGCTCTGGTAGTGGTGATGATGATGATGATATATCCCCCTTGACCTGACTTGCTCTGGCTCCACTTTGTTATAGAGCCTCGTCAGTCTTTTGGTGCAATAGATTTTTCTTGAGATTGTTGTAAAAACTGGGTTTAAAGTTGTGTCTGAGTCAATCTGGATGTTGAATTTCAACGTTTGTAAAGTTCCTACATCTTTCCCAAATAAAATCCTCTCTCCAGGCTTGGGGTGTAGCATTGCAAAGATGTAATCTCTATCCCCGTTCGTGAACATCTCGTAGCAGTATCCCATTTTCCATCAGAATGTCCTTGTTCTCTAACATGTGATGTGGATACAGTGTTATATTTAGGTATATCTTGTTTATGTAATATACATCCCTCTGTCACCCATTAAAATGTTTATTTCATAAGGGGTTGATGAAGATATTTTTGGGTTGCATGAATCTATCTAGCACAAAGACTTGGGTCTAATTCCTCACAACAGCCCCTTTTTAGTCAGATCAATTGTATGCACATCATCTCTGACTTTTAAACCACACGTGCTAATAATCACACCAAAACATATACATGTCATTGTTGGTTTTATTTGTCTGCTTGTTTTGTATATAATGTATATAGAAATCTGTCATATCCTGTTGGTTTTGAACTGTCAACATCTGTTTACTGTGATTGTAGTTTTCTTTATTTTCTTTTTGATAAGTGCAAATGCCTATTGCCAATGTGACGTGTGCTGCTGACCACTTGACCAGGTCACCCTTGTAAAAGAGATCTCGATCTCAACGGGCTCTACCTGGTTAAATAAAGGTGATTGATTGATTGATTGAAAACAAGGAATTTTAAATAAAGACAACAAATCAAATAGTGATGTCTGGTGGCCTCGTCCATTTCCCATACATAACCTGTGATTAGAACATGTCCAAACTGTTTTATCTTCATTGCAGCATGACAGTCTTTATGTGTTGTTTCATGCATCGTTGCTGTAAGTGGGTTGGATGCCAGATCAAATAACTGGCTACCGGAGTGAATCTCCTGGAAGAATATTCCATCTCGTGTTTTGGTTTATTTATGGCTTTTACCTGGAGGTTTGTGGTGTGGTGGCTGTGAAGTGATGGTTGAACATGTGACTGATGGGTTCAAATATTGCTCAAATGTTTTACACAGTGGAAAAAGCAAAACAAGACAACATTCTTAGAAAGACAAAGAAAAAAAAATCTCAGAAAATACGACATTGATTGTGACCTCCTTTCTAAACAAATTGGTTTATTTTCTTCTGTTTAGCATCTTCACTTGACCCAGCACGCAAACCTCTTACTTCCCACTAATCCACCTCACCCCAGTCCCCAAACTATTTGCACTTCTGTGCTTTTGCCTCCTCTGTGAAACAAACATGCACACAACAGCCTGATCCCTGAGCTATTAATCTACACACACATGCACAGAACAGCTGGTGCAAACCATTGGAGAGAAGCATCATTAATACCAGCGTTGGTAACTAGAGAGCAATGCACCAGGCAGACATGTGAGCAGGGATGAGGATGAGTGTGGCAGGAGAGAAAAACTGCTCCAACAGTCGACTTTGACCCGACTCTTCAGTGACCCAAGACTGTATCCCTGAAGATTTGTTATCTGCAAAGGAAGAGATGGTCAAGAGTTCACAGTGAGCTCAGAGCCCCAGAACATCCACTGTTCCTCACTTTTATTCTGAATCCTTACCCTTTATCTGTGAAAAGGTTAACTGAAAACACACACTGTTATTAGCATCCTGTTTTAGGTTTACACAACTCCACATGAGTCAGAAACAATTTTCTGAAGAAATGAAAGAGCGTGCCCTCCTGAACCCCTGAGGAAAATAAGCTCGCAGTGCGAGGCAGAATATGAAACAGAGGCACAGAATAAGTAAAATAGACAAGTGCACCATGGCTTGTCACTTTTCCATTTGCTTGCCCCCCGAGTGAGAGCATTTCAAAATTCTCCTCATCTCAGATAAGACCTTCGTTGTTATGCTCTATCTACTGTAGCCTACCGAATACAAAAAAAAAAGTACTGCATCAGACAAAAGGTAATAAGGAAGGGAGTTTGAGAAAAATCACCATGTTTCTGTCAGTCATAAAGTAGAATGCAATGAAAAGAACAACAATGTCATAATGTGTAGTACAAGCCGTTGTGCACAGTGACAATGCTGGGATGAGTGTCACAGAAGTAGTTAACATGGGTGGGATATTAGACATCACCACTGGCTCTTGACAACAGCATCATTACACAGTAATAAGAGCACAATCTCCTTCAGAGAAGCATTAAAATCAAATTAGATTATACAAGCGCTTGGCTTGATGAGCTGCGAGGGCTGATGGTTCCTGTGCACTGGATCTCTGCTTAAAAAAAAAAACTATTTAAATGTCTGGGTGTGAATTGCCACATGACAGAGCTTTCCATGAAAAGGTCATCAGTTACCAAGAAATTAAATTTTTTTTAAAAAGCTTGTCGGTGGAAACCTACACCCAGACGGACGAGTCTCCATTTTTTTTTTCTTCCCCCTCATGTCGTATCTGTCAAATGTTGTTGTGTGCTGCTGAATACATGATCTATAAAACACTGAGTTGTGGTTTAAACCAGAGTGACATTCAGGGATCAGAGAGCATTGCCATTCTCTGTCCTATCTTGTGCTCATTATACTGCTGAGCTATGGCATCTGTTTAAGCAACTGAAACGCCTCAACAGTTATTACTGCAAACAATCCAAATAAACATGTCCTGCAGTGGAAAAGGACAAACTTTAAGGAACGATAGCATGCAGACTTTGTTTCAAAAGTAACCTCCCCTTACCCTATGGAGACAATAATATCAAACTGAATTATATTGTATTGTTTCATATCAAAATGTATTNTTATTTAACAAAATTAACTTAACATGTTGCTTTGCAGTATTATATAAAATTTAAAAAAACAACAAGGGTTAATTTTACTGAAATTACTTTATTTAGTAAAGTATTCAGTCTCCAAGTATAAAAAAAATGATCTGTTATTTAGATTGAAAAAGTCTGCACAAAATATAGATCAACAAAATCCACCACAAAAACTAAAGTGCAGTGTGTAGTTTCCTAAAACAACTAAATAAAATGAAGCTTAAGATCTGTTGAGCATAAATGAAACCTACAACAAAATATATGTTGCCTTTAAATGAGCTATAACTTCCAGAACTTGTGACAAGGCGTCCAGCTGACCCTGAAGCTTGTTCGTGTTTCAGCTTCATCTGTTCCTGCAGGAACGTGTCATTCCTCTGATTCATTTTTTTAACTGATCTGTCTCTGATCGTGGACCAACTGTGGAGCCGTGCGTGTTTGTAACGACAGTTTACAGCGGGGGACACGCAGCACCGCGGCTGCTAAGCGCGTGGCGGGGGGAGACATTTGAGCTGTCTGCAGTTCAGAGCATGGGGGAGAGACAGCTGAGACGCGTGCGCGTTGTTTGTTTTTAGCATTTTAGCAGTAACTAATTAGCGTTACACCAGTACAGACTGGTGGAGGGGAAGTGCACAGTTGTTTGAAGCGCTCAGGTGTTAAGCGGGCGGGGCGCCCTGACGTACTACGTTATGAAATTAGCATATCATGATATAACTTTTTTGCCCGGGCAAGCTTTTTTTACTGGTATTACCGGGAACGATATGATATGGCCCAGCCCTATTGTTTACTATTATAATTTTTTGTGTGTGTTTCAGGTCTGCATCATGGGTGAACCACAGCAGGTCAGTGCCCTGCCTCCCCCACCTATGCAGTACATTAAAGAGTACACAGATGAAAATATTCGCAAAGGTCTGGCCCCTAAGATGCCCCCACCCATCAGAGACAACTACATGATGTTTGGCAACCAGTTCCAATGTGATGATCTCATCATCCGACCTCTGGAGAGCCAAGGCATCGAGAGACTCCACCCCATGCAGTTTGACCACAAGCGAGAGCTCAAGAAGCTAAACATGTCCATTCTTGTCAACTTTCTGGACCTTCTGGGCATTCTGATCAAGAGTCCCGGCAGTATAAGGCGTGAAGAGAAGCTGGAGGACATAAAGCTCTTGTTTGTTCATATGCACCATCTCATCAACGAGTACAGACCACACCAAGCCCGGGAGACACTGAGGGTGATGATGGAGGTGCAGAAGAGGCAGAGGCTGGAGACGGCAGAACGCTTCCAGAAACATCTGGAGAGGGTGGTGGAGATGATCCAGCAGTGTCTCGCCTCCCTACCAGATGACTTGCCCCAGTCCGAAGTTCCTGATGGTGTTTGTAGCGGCGGGACAAAGAACGTTTCTGCTAGTTTCAGTTGTTCCTCTGCACAGGTCCTAAGCCTGAAAACAGAACCGATGGACGTGGAGGAAACTGGTGCCAGCTGCATGGCAGCAAGCGTTCAGGACAAAACCATCCCAAGTTCAAAGGGGGACAAAATCTGGGACAAAGATGCTGCCATGTGCAGTATTATTGATGAGATAGCCTAGATCTCATTGTGCATTTGTTTGTTGTTGTTATTGTTTCTCACTTTATATCAAATATTTTTTGCATGGAATGTTGTTTTCTGTTCAAGCTTATTTTGGAAGTAATCACAAACTTTCGAAGGATCAGAATGACGTATTTACAATGACGTTAAGGCCACTCGAGGGAAAAAATGAGGAGGAACGTTTATAAGTTTCAAGATTTAAATGTAAATGTTGATAATACAAATTTATTAGCAGAAAAAAAATGCCACAATGCCGAGAACCAAGTTGACAGTCAAGTCCTACCCCAGAAGAAGTGGACCCCACTGGGCTTCTGTTTTCTTTATGAGGCTGTTATTGTTGCGCCTGATGGTTATTGATGTATGCTAACAGGATTATCTACAAAATAAAATGGAATATTTTAGTCGAACCAGTCCAATGTGCAGTTTATTACTCTCACCACTTCAAAACTCACAGAACATGTTTTAATCCTACGAAATTAGGATATATATACATAGTATGAGTGTTGATTTTTAAATACTTTTGAACAATTGGGTGCTTTGGGCTGCAATATAATTTTTTACAGAAGAATAATGTAAGCTAGTTTCATAAACTTCAGATATAAAGAGAGTTTGAAATTGACACTGTTCAAAAAACGTTCAATACAAAAACAACTGGGCTTTATTTGTAACAGAAGACATTTCGCTGCTCATCCGAGGAGATTTCTCAATTCGAGGACCTAAAGCAATTGAAAAAGCTCCTCTGATGAAGAGCGAAACGTCTTCTGTTACAAATGGAAGTCCAGTTGTTTTTGTATTGAACGTTTTTTTTAATTTATCATGTCCTGGATGACTGAGAATCTTCACCAGCACATCAACACTGTGTTTTGTGAGTTATTGTGAAGGTCTGGAACAAGTTCTGTGAGTTCTGCTGTTGTCAACTCAGACTGCATCAGCTGAAGTATTGCATGTTACTTTGTAGTTAAAACAGTAAAAGTGAACCCATACCTGATGACAAATAGACTTCACATCCTTAAGCTATCTTGAATTTTTTTGAAAAACCTTGTGACTTTTCATTTTTTTAATCTTGAAACTCCTCAATGTATTTTTTTTTGTGCCAGTCACTATGCTAGGCATATTTCCCCCTCCCCCCACTAGTAATAAAAACTGCCCACTGCTTTGTGAGTCCAGTAGTGTCACTAAACCTCTGTGTAAACTGTGATTGTTCTTTTCTCCCAGAGCTCGTTGCCATCCTGATTGTATAATTCAGTAAACTGTGTTTTACGTCTGCCCCTCAAACATTTCTTTGACAGAGTATTCAACTGTTACTAGAAAGACAGGAATATGAATATTTCTGTGCAGTGCCCTGAGATGACTTCTGTTGTGACTAGGCGCTATATAAATAAACTGAATTGAAATGAAATGCAAATTATCACAAAGGTTCCTAAGTCTCTTTAAATGCCCGTTTTATAATATTTATCTATCTATCTATCTATATATATATATATATATATATATATATATATATATACTGTATATATCTATATATAAATTATATATATATATTATATATATATATATTATATTATATATATATATATATATATATATATATATAACTTCCAGCTCAGGGTATGCATCTGATTGATCATATGTTACATAACAGAAGTCCTGAATCCAGTGAAGGTGTGGGATGGACATAACTTTTCTGTTTTTAAATTAAAAAGCTAACCAAAGTTGGTGTGAATGTTTCTTAGGTGATAACTTTAAATGCACCTGGGGTAGTTGACGTACATATTGCTTAGCAAATGCTTTTTATTTTTGTAATAATTCAAAGCCAGTGATATATTTTATTTTTTTATCTTTTTATTTTTGTAATAATTCAAAGCCAGTGATATATTTTATTTTTTTATCTTTTTATTTTTGTAATAATTCAAAGCCAGTGATATATTTTAGGTGAGTTGTCATGTCATAACCCAACACCACGCCCCCTGCATGTTCAGGTGGGATTCCCTCCCACAAACCCTGCAAACTGGGGTTAAAACAATCACCGTAGAACAGGACTGCGAGATAACGCTCTTACTCCTACGTGTTTAACTACACATTTATTTTAAATTAAAGGACTTTAGTCGCCAAGAATGGAGTTATGAAACGCGGGATTCTTTTGTTTCACAACAGGGCTGAGCGCGCTCTGCTGGACCAATCAGAACGCACGCTTCTGCGTCACGTGACGTTTATTTATGTAACGCAAAAACGGTTACACGGTCTCTCCTAGCGTCGTGTGGCTTTAAAAACGTCGCTACAGAGGTTAAAAGCGGACAAGAACCACCAAAAATAGATTTTTTTTTTCTTTCCAGTTTTATTCGTTCAGTTATTTTAATGTTTGTCGTGTCGAGGGAAGTGTTGGGTTTGTGTTCGTCCAACCTGCCGAACGGAAGATGCTGAAGCTTCGCTAAATGAATGGCTCCTGGTGTAAAAGTGAATTCAACAAGTAAGGGGGCTCGAAACCAGTCAAGATGCTCTTTTAAAGGACCGTGCAGTGCTCGTTGTCTCTGTTTGGCTCTTCTGCTGACAACATGGAGCTCCTGGAGTGTCCACTCTGCCTGTTCCTGGTGCACGAGCCGGTGAGCGTGACCTGCGGCCACACGTTCTGCCGGAGGTGCGTGGAGGACTACCTCCCGTCCAGGTGCCCCCTCTGCAAGGAGAGGCTCAAACAGAGGGAGGCGAGGGCCACGAAGAACAACGTGCTGCTCATCAGCGTCACTGAGAAGTGCCACCCCCAAGAAACCAGAGTCCGGTGCCAAATCCAGGAGAAGCTCAAAGCCACGCAGTTCCTGGAAGCGTTACGCATGGCCAACGAGGGGCTGCACCTGGGTAAGAGCTGGCTCTGCACATACCTGAAGAACACCTGAAGTGTTCAACATAACCGTACTTCCTCCTGTTATTTAACAGTCAACAATGGTGTACCACAAGGCTCAGTCATAGGCCCACCCTCTTTACAATCATAGGTCCCTGATGCATCCTTACATTTCTATGCTGATGGACACAGTTGTTTATTGCCGAGCTAAAACAGTAGCTAAGGCTCTCCAGCTTTTGCAATCCACTTTTGACATCATCCAGTCAGATTTGTTCTGTCTCAAACTTGTCTGATAAAACCAAAGGGGTGCTTTTTTCCCAACAGGAAGTCGGTCCCAGCAGTTCTTCCTCTGATTTTATCCTCAAATGGTGTCCGTGTCCTTATTGGGTTTGTTGATTCCTATAAATATTTGGGTTTTTTACTCATTAAAGGTCTTCACCAGCTCATTAAAGGTGCTCACTGCCAACTGAAATCATTGCATTGAAATCCTGAGCTATATCAAACGGTGAAGTTTGAGTTTACTCCAGTGGTTTTATCTATGCGCCATTCTGAAATGCAGACATGCACTCAATGTAAACAAAACACTTTTATCTGCACACTTTAACAACAATTCTGAGTGCAAACACGTACCGGTACGTCAAAACTGTCAGAATTCTCTATCTCAAGCTCTTCTACAGACGTTTCATTGATGCCCTATTTAATTTTTGGATGTATGGACACAACAGCCATCAATAAAAGGAAAGCAAGTTGTGCAGATCCTAGTTTTTTTTTCCCTTCTTGGCAACAAGTATCTTTAAAATAAAAAGAAACACAAGATTCAGGTTTTGCAGAGCTGATGATTGATGCAACAGTCTGGTGTAATATTTTCTCCATCTGTCCCAGTCAGTCACACAGTTTGACAAATGGTGAAAATAAATAAATTGCTCTGACAGCTGATGATTTGGGGGAAAAACATGTATTTGGCTCTAGCTGAGTCAAATCTCTCTCTCTCTCTTTTTTTTTTAGCATTCTGCAGTAAGAAAAATACCCACAAGGATATAAAAGCAGCACTTTCCAGAAAATGTTATAACATATTTCTGCAAAATTAGAAAAAACTTGCAACTTGTATGGATATTTTCTATTTGTGTGTGTGTGTGTGTGTGTGCCATAGCTCATCCTCCACATTTTGTCTTTTTTTAAACTTCAACTGACCCAATTTCTCACATGCAACTTACTGTTCGAAATAAAAAGGGTCAGCCTCTGCTCTCGCTGTAACGTAGGAGTGTTTGTGTTCCAGTGATTATCTACCGTTAAATTACCTTCACTCTCTTCAGTCCAGCTCTTTACTGCACCATGCTACGTTAAACCCCTGCACATTTACACACAAAGGTTTGTGATATTTGAAGGCTTCAAGTTTGGAGCTCGTTATTTTCTGTAATTTTCTTTCCCCCTTTGTTACAACAAGGCCACTTCCCAGAGGCGAGTGAGTGTTTTGGAAGATGGCTTGTGTAACCGCTTTAGGTAACACTGTCAGCCTCCTGCACATTTATGTGACTAGTGGAGTGGAATTCCTTTTAGTTGTGTTAAAAAAAAAGAGATTGTGAATGAATGAATTGAATGCACATGTTCACAAAGACAAATGTGTGTTTAACTTGTCTCATTATGGACTGAGTTCATGTTTTCTTGTATTTTTGCGTGTCCTCAGTTCCGGATGATCGGAGTTTAAAGGGTTGCAGAGCCGAGGCTAACCTGGGCCTGCTGCGCTTCTCTGATGCTCTGGCGGACCTCGACCACCTCTGCTGCCTTCACCCCACCTGGACAGAGGTGAGAAACAATGTTTTAGCTTCAAGATGTCGGCCACAGTTGTTGCATAACATTTTGCATGCAGTCGTTTCAGCCCGCCTCTGCACAGAGAGGGAGTTCTTGTCATTTGTGTGTGGATTAAACCATGTGGCTCTCACAGTCTATGGAGGAAATTAAAGGACATGCTTTAGTTTAAGTTATTGCACATCACCCTAAAAAGGCAGACAATCGTGTATTTTTTTTTGTGTCTGTTAGTAAAATAAAATTATCCAGTAGTCCCTCGTTTATTGTGGAGATTCGGTTCCGAACCTGCCTGCAGTACTGTATAGGTAAAATTCCGCGAAGTAACAATGTTATATTTATTTGAGTATTTATATATTTTAAGACTTTAGAAACCATTCCCACACTCTTGCAAAGTTCTAAATTATTAATCCTACGTCACTTTAACAACATACGTACAGTACTGTATATGTAGCTACTAAATTTTACTTACTAGCTCTGCAGAACAGCAACACAAGCTAGTAAGTAAAATATCTCTGTTCTGGTCCGACCCAGTTTGTTTCTGCAGACCTAACCTGCAGCGGCAAAGCCCACAATCAATGGCCCTCATGCACGAACCATTCGTACGCACAGATTTGTGCTTAAACTGTGCGTACGAGTGATTTAGGATCATTTGTGGCATCCAACAATGTTTTCGTATCCTAGGATTTTTCTCAGATACGAACAAAATTTACGTGTGGTCCCGACCTGTCGTATATTTTAGGAGCGTCAGTCTGCTGTCATCCAGACGGCCTTTTCTCCACTAATAACTTTATATTTCGTTATTTAGAAAATATTTTGAGTTTAAAAACAATTAAATGCAACCACACATATTGGTTTAATTAAAGCGGCTTCAACACCCCCCCCCCACGTCCACCACCTTGCGCCACCCGCGCGTGACCCCCCGCGCCACTCATGTCGACCACCTGTGCCACGCAACGCGCCCCGCGCAACCACGCCACGCGCCACTGTCGACACACACACACACACACACACACACACACACACACACACACACACACACATACACAGCGCCGCTGCAGAGACAGGGGAGAAGAAAGGCGAAACCAGCTTGTTTCATGTCATTTTTAATATAAACTGCCTGTTGACTGTGGGCGCTCACTGATGTCATCTGTATTCTGTGTGGGTCTGCGCTCAGATCCGGGGCTGACACTATGATCAAAGGCGAGTCAATTTTAATTCGCCAAACGCGTTTGTGTGTTTTCTGACGCATAAAAGCCGGAATGAATGGACACTTCCTGCTCGCGGTGGCAGGAAACTATATCCTTATATGGTGTTTTGAGGGGTGGGAATTATGTAAATAACCTCCCGCGTGCACGAGCAGGTGAATAGAACAGGTGGGATTCATCATTATTTACACAGCTCATATACACACATTTCCTGACGATAGAAGACTTTGTTGGATCTGACGTGGCATGTTCGTACGAACGCTTCGTACGAACAAAAGTAGGAGAAATTTAGGATAAAAATACGAACATTTTCGTGCATGAGGGCCAATGTTCTAAACTCTTAAACCTACTAATTTTAACAACATACTTATATGTAGCTACTCAGTTTTACTTACAAGTGCGTCCCTGCTTAGAGGTCATTGTGGGTCGGCTGGGAGCTCTCGGGTTCACTGCTGAGTCTGAGCCGGTTCTGGTCCAGTTCACTGCAGCTCTCGAGCCCTGAAGCACATTTTTTGGGGGAGGGCAGACCTTCACTTGGCCGGCGTGGGACCGTAAGTGGTCGATTTGAGTCCAAGTCTGGATGAAAAAAAAAGTCCAGATGAGCTACGGAAACAGCTCCAGAGCTTTTGGCACACGTTCCCACTTAGAAGTAGGGCTGAACAATTAATTGCATTTGCAATAATATCACAATATGATAAAATTAGATTTTTTAATCGCGAAGGCTGCAATTTGACTGGTCACGTGACGCAAATCTTTATCAACACTTAAAAAACAAACACCACAAAGACATTTACGATGGTTGCATGGCTAGAATGACAACAAGCAGTGCTTCAACTTCAAGTAAGCAAATGCCTCTTTTCCACCGCTCGGCTCGGCTCGGGTTGGATCGGCTCAGGTCGGCTCAGTTCGGGTCGGGTCACATCTATGTTCTGTTTCCACAGCTTTTTTGTACCCCTTCTGTGGGCGGGGTCCAGAATCCTACTCGTCTTACCACATGGTGGCAGTAGTGTTCCTCAAGCTATTTACTACAGTACTAGCCACCACTAGAAGAAGAACACAATAAAGACTTTGTATCACATATTATCAATTCTATCAAAAACCACATAGCTGATATTTTTCAAAAAAATCTAGTGTGATCACAACATGTTCATATACGAAATGTATCCTGTTGGAGTTATTTGAAATAAAATTCAATGTTTTATAGACATAAATGTGTCAACCTACGTCCATTATTTTCTACTTTGTATCACATATTATCAATTCTATCAAAAACCACAAAGCTGATATTTTTCAAAAAAATCTAGTGTGATCACAACATGTTCATATACGAAATGTATCCTGTTGGAGTTATTTGAAATAAAATTCAATGTTTTATAGACATAAATGTGTCAACCTACGTCCATTATTTTCTACTTTGTATCACATATTATCAATTCTATCAAAAACCACATAGCTGATATTTTTCAAAAAAATCTAGTGTGATCACAACATGTTCATATACGAAATGTATCCTGTTGGAGTTATTTGAAATAAAATTCAATGTTTTATAGACATAAATGTGTCAACCTACGTCCATTATTTTCTACTTTGTATCACATATTATCAATTCTATCAAAAACCACAAAGCTGATATTTTTCAAAAAAATCTAGTGTGATCACAACATGTTCATATACGAAATGTATCCTGTTGGAGTTATTTGAAATAAAATTCGAATTTTTATAATTTATTTTCGTTGTGCAAACACAGGTTTTGGAAAAAGTCAAAGCGAAACTACTTTAAATGCAGCACATTTGACCATACGTGACAATATTAAAGCGTGGTTAAGCTCAGGAGCCCTCGTACTATTAAAGTCAGCTATGAAATATATTTTATATCTGTTCATTGAGCTACATTTAAAGACATAAAGCCGCCCGCGCGCCGCGTGTTGCTCGTGGCGAACCTATTTTTTTAAAATCCTGCAGTTTTGAGCAGTACGTGATTTTATTAAGGACACGTTCAGCTGAAGACCCATCTTTGCTATAAATTTAAAAAATAATAATTGTTTTTACCGTGTTTATCATGTAAAAGTCCTGCAGTGATCGCGTCCCTCGCTTCCGTAAAAACAGCTCTCGTCTCCTCCTTCCTACTTCCGGAGCGGGTGAGCTCGCTTCAGTACCCCTCTGAAAGCAGCCCGAAAATCTCAGGAAATCTCGCGCGGCTCCGCTCGAAATATCCGGTGGAAAAGGATGAAAGGGGGTCTCTGCGACGCACATATGACGTAACATCCGACCCGAGCCGACCGGTGGAAAAGGGGCTAAAGTATCAGCCGACAGGGATCACTGACCCAACTGTTTGAACTTCAAACAGTAATTTTTTTATATCTAATTTTTTACATTTATTTATTAACTGTCATGTGAAGTTCAGACAGTAGTTAGGAAGTTCACTTAACATGTTTACTATTATGTTTATGAAACAAGAAAAAATAGAAATGGTGAAAAGAAAAGGCATAGATTTGTTTGCTTTATTGTAATCTCTGCTTTAAATAAATCTGACATTGTTTATTATAAAACAGATTGATATTATTGCTTCCGTTTGTTGAAAAATACTTGAGAAGATATTAAAAATAATTGTGTTTTATATCGCAATTGCAATTTATAGAAAAAAATTGCAATTAGATTATTTTCCAAAATCGTTCAGCCCTACTTAGAAGTCCTCGTGGGTCAGGTACCAGGTCTCAAGATTCACCGAATGGTCTGGAGGTCTGGTTCTGTTCTGGTTCTGGTCCAGTTCGGTGGGTTCAGTGCGGCTTCTCTGCATCCGCTGGGCGCCGATCATATCAAAACTTTACCTCTGGTTTTTTTTTCCCAGATGAAGGAAATGGGGCTACTGGGCGGCACCCTGTTGCATTCTGGGAAATGTGGTCATTATGTGCGGGGATAGAGTGAAGGCTTACTGAGAGAAAACTACAAAATGGCAGTACCTGTCCGAATAATTTTATTTTTTCCTTAACTTTTTACTGCAGTACTGTATCCAGTACTGTCCCAGTCACATGAGTAATATTAAAGTTGACAATCATGCCCTGTATGATTTTTTTTTGTACAATATTATGGATTTTACATCCACAAACTATGATAAAGCCAGTCTGCCAAAGTTGAGCCGCGAAGTAACAAGGGACTACTGTAGTCCTAGAAAGCAGAGCACTCTGATGATGATGATGATGAAATAGCTGTTCAGTACAATGATAATGACGTTACAGAAAAGTGAATTATTTCCAGCTCCTTGGGTGAACAATTCTACGATTACGGTAATTCTTATTTAGGTTCTGAAATAATAATAAAAAATCTTCCTTTGACTGAGTTTGCAAACTCTGAACTGCAACTTTGTGGGGGTTAGGATTCCAGTAAATCCAAACTATGTGCCAAAATGTATATTTAGTAGGCATGTAACGGTTGTAGTTGGTGTACCGAACCGAAAAGGTACGGAGGTGGACCGAACCGAACGTGCTGTACCGAAACGGTTATTTTTTCACTCATTGAATGTTAATATGTGCGCCGCGGAACAAAATTTCCTGGGCGCGTTTCAGCACGGAGCTATTATCTCGCAGCACGCGCAGCATTAGCCGTTAGCTTCTCGCTGCGGTTTCCTGTTTGTTAACGTTATGGTTTTCTTGTTAAAAGACGAGCGCACAAAGCTGTGTGTGTGGACGTTTTTTCATGAAGACTGGATCTGCAGCAGCAACACGTCTAACGTGAACGCGCTGGAAACTACGTCATCAGAACGTGAACGAGCTGTTACAAAGTACGCTAACCACACAGCTGCATTTAAA
>JBBPBX010004622.1:0-12395 GCA_038048925.1 Garcialebias charrua
AATCAACTAAAATTAACACCATTACACTTGATTGACTGATTTCAATTTCTTACAAATCAAACGCATCAGCAAATTGAATTGTAAACAACAGACATAAGTACAGGATGACAATAATACTTTTTATCTGTAGTCTAAAAAAGCTAAGTCTGGTCCTCTGGACATTCAAAAAACAAAACAAAACAAAGCAAAAAAACTGTAGAAACGTTTCGTCTTTCGTCCGAAAGACTTCCTCAGTCTGAGAAGCTGTATTCAGCTCAGTCTTATAAATAGCACCCTCCCACAGTGGATCAACCAGTTGGCTGATGACAGCCGAAACCAGCTGCTCACATGATCAAGGAGGACCATCAGCCTGACGATGGATCGTTAACACCCTGATGGTTGTTTGCTATTCACAGAGGGCTGAGTGATACTAGCAATAACAGCATTGTAAGTGGGGGACAGTTGAACCCGGAGGCCTCCACCTCTGTTTAATGATGGACGGTTTCTTTTCACAAAGATGGCCTCCTTTACTCCTCTCTCAAACCATTGTTCCTCTCTATCAAGGATGTGAACATCTTCATCCCTGAAAGAGTGACCGCTGGCCTGGAGATGAGTGTAGACCGCAGAGTCCTGACCTGATGATGTTGATCTTCTGTGCTGGGCCATCCTTTTGGCCAGTGGCTGTTTAGTTTCCCCGATATAAGACTGATCACAGCCCTCCTGACACTGAACAGCATACACAATATTACTCTGTTTGTGCCGGGGGACTGGATCTTTGGGATGAACCAGTCTTTGCCGTAATGTATTTTGGGGTTTAAAAGCCACTGGGACGTTGTGTTTAGAAAATAAACGTCTCAATGTCTCTGAAACTCCTGCAACATATGGAATGACCACTGGTCTGGGTTCCTTCTTTTCACCTGATGGTTGGCTGGAGTCCTGTTTGGGTTTCTTCTCTGCTTTCAGGAAGGCCCAGTTAGGATATCCACATTTCTCTAGAGCCTGTTTTGTGTGTGATTTCTCCTTCTGTCTGGCTGCTGAGTTAGTGGGGACGCTGTCTGCTCTGTGATACAGAGTCCTGATGACTCCTAACTTGTGCTCCAGAGGGTGATGGGAGTCAAACTGTAAATACTGGTCTGTGTGGGTGGGTTTGCGGTACACCTCAGTTTGCAAATTTCCTCTATCAGAAACTGAGACCTCACAGTCCAAGAAAGCCAACCTGCCATTTTTTACATCTTCTCGTGTGAACTTGATATATTTATCCACAGAGTTGATGTGATCAGTGAAATGTTGGACTTCCTGAGATTTAATTTTAACCCAGGTGTCGTCAACATACCTGAACCAATGACTTGGTGGTCTCCCTGAAAAGGATGTCAAAGCTCTCTTTTCTACCTCCTCCATGTACAGGTTATTGAGCATGCATCAGGGTATTTTTATCTGTAGGTTTTTTAGATTGCTTCTTCTCCACATCGAGAGGAGCCAGTTGAGGTGGCTCGGGCATCTGGTTAGGATGCCTCCTGGACGCCTCCCTGGTGAGGTGTTCCGGGCATGTCCCACCGGGAGGAGACCCAGAGGAAGACCCAGGACACGCTGGAGGGACTATGTTTCTCAGCTGGCCTGGGAACGCCTTGGGATTCCCCCCGAGGAGCTGCTTCAAGTGGCTGGGGAGAGGGAAGTCTGGGCCTCCCTACTTAGGCTGCTACCCCCGCGACCAGACCCCGAATAAGCGGACGAAAATGGATGGATGGATGGATGGTTTTTTAGATTAAAATGTAGTTACCAGCTTAGAATAAGATAAAGGAATCCGCTCATTCTCAATCAGTTCATCTGGACAGTTTCTTTTTAGCAGAAACGTTTCACCCTCACTCCAGAGGGCTTCCTCAGTCAGAGTAGTCCAAAGCACACTGAAGTTAACCCACCAAGTAAGCAACTTATGTGGACCAACCAGTTTGCTGTAGCCAAGATGGTTTCTGGGGGCGTGTCCCTCGTCGACTCCTCCCAGGCAGGCAGACATGTCCAAAGTGGTTCAAGACAAGAAAGTTAATTCTCAATAGTCCAGGTATCAAATCCGCTCATTCTCAATCAGTTCATCTGGACAGTTTCTTTTTAGCAGAAACGTTTCACCCTCACTCCAGAGGGCTTCCTCAGTCAGAGTAGTCCAAAGCACACTGAAGTTAACCCACCAAGTAAGCAACTTATGTGGACCAACCAGTTTGCTGTAGCCAAGATGGTTTCTGGGGGCGTGTCCCTCGTCGACTCCTCCCAGGCAGGCAGACATGTCCAAAGTGGTTCAAGACAAGAAAGTTAATTCTCAATAGTCCAGGTATCAAATCCGCTCATTCTCAATCAGTTCATCTGGACAGTTTCTTTTTAGCAGAAACGTTTCACCCTCACTCCAGAGGGCTTCCTCAGTCAGAGTAGTCCAAAGCACACTGAAGTTAACCCACCAAGTAAGCAACTTATGTGGACCAACCAGTTTGCTGTAGCCAAGATGGTTTCTGGGGGCGTGTCCCTCGTCGACTCCTCCCAGGCAGGCAGACATGTCCAAAGTGGTTCAAGACAAGAAAGTTAATTCTCAATAGTCCAGGTATCAAATCCGCTCATTCTCAATCAGTTCATCTGGACAGTTTCTTTTTAGCAGAAACGTTTCACCCTCACTCCAGAGGGCTTCCTCAGTCAGAGTAGTCCAAAGCACACTGAAGTTAACCCACCAAGTAAGCAACTTATGTGGACCAACCAGTTTGCTGTAGCCAAGATAGTTGGCTACATAAAGGAATGTTTAAGAGGAATAGATCACGGATGGAGAGGTGGTAGTTTAAAGGAAGTTATCTATTTTGAGTTTAACCAGAACTGACACTTCTCCATACGAAAACCAGCTCAACCCCATTGCACGTTCCAGTAAACATCAGCAACTCTGTACCTGTTAGACATTCCGTCTCGGTTTGGTAGAGTTGATAAGCAGTCTGGGACTCACAGGGCTTAGGTCCGTGAAGTCCAGTTGTACTTCGGCGTGTTTATGGATTCAACGTGTCGTGACGCCTGCTTTCTCCGTCAGAAACAGTGGCACTTCCTGGTCAGTTTCAAAATAAAGCGTTCCTCAAGAAAGTTCATTAAGAACTAGGGAACTTTTGCTCTGTGAACTTATGGAGGCATCCATAAGTCCTCAGCTGATAAGCCAGTCTTTGACTCGTGACTGCAGCCTACCCAGCTATAAAGACAGAGAGATGTCAGGTCTCGCTGTCCATTCCAACTCGGAAGCGTTTACGGAAGCAAACGCTTTTTCTAAAGTGTTGAGATCAGAAAAACAGTCTTCTGATTGGTCGTGGACCAGGGGCCTCATGTATCAACGGTGCGTACGCACAAAAACCTTGCGTACGCCATTTTCCACGCAAAACTCCGTATGCATCAAAACAGAACTGAACGTGGAAATGTGCGCAGCCCCATGCCAACTCTAGGGCTGGCGTACGCACGTTTCTGTGGTTTTGGTTCCATTGGCGACACTTAGAGGTGATTCTGAGAAACTGTTCATGATGTGAAAATCATTATTGTTCACACCAAACACACATGATTAACAATTATTACATCCACATGGACGCAATTAGAATATAACCTGCAAAAAATATAAAAAACAGAAAGACTGAATAGTTTTGCACAGCTTAAATTCTTGTTTTTTGTTTATTTTTAGCTGTTTTAGCAGTTGAAGAACGTGATGCATGATGGGACAAGACGACATTCCTCTGGTGCAGGGCATATTTAAATGAAAACCTGCAAAAAATATAAAAAACAGAAAGACTGAATAGTTTTGCACAGCTTAAATTCTTGTTTTTTGTTTATTTTTAGCTGTTTTAGCAGTTGAAGAACGTGATGCATGGTGGGACAAGACGACATTCCTCTGGTGCAGGGCATATTTAAATGAATTTGCATATTTATATGGCGGCGTGTCAAAGGCGGAGTCGGCCACTCTCTCAATTCCACGTTGATTGTGATGTACAAAAGCAATGTGCGTGGATTCCGGCGTACGCACAGTTTGATTCATCTGGATTTTTTTGTGCGTACGTCGTTTTCTGGATTTGACCGTACGTCACGTTTCAGTAAGAAGTCCACGCAAGTCTTTGTACATGAGGCCCCAGGAGAAGAGAGTGATAACGTGAAGCTTAGACTTCGAGGTCAACTGAGAGTTTGTTTAGAAAACAAAGAGGATTGTTTAGGGAAAGTGTCTGAATGTGGAGAGACATACAGACGCTAGTTAGAGATTTAGCTGTTTCTCCTTTTAAAACAAAACTGAACAAGTCAGTTTGACATATTATTCAACTCTGACACCGTTAGACACCATCATATGGAGAAGTGACACAGTAATGTTTCACATTAAAGAATAACACAGCATAATAGCACATATCATGAAAATGACAAAATGTTATTCTTTTGATTACATTAGAATAAAATTAAAGAGGCAAATAGTCTCTTTGTGAGTGACTTTGTTCTCAGATTCCAACTAATGGAATAATTTGTGTTAAATGTCTGTTTACTGAGAGGGTCAGTAAAAAGCATCACTGGAACAGTTCAAAGCATCTCAGTTGACCATGGTTAGGCCCACTACAATTATTTTTTCCACAATATATATTTTTTTTTACCTAGGTCTGCATAGTTCATAGTTTTTATTAATTAAAAAATCCTCTAAAAGAATCTGGTCTTTTCATTTGTCTAAAATTGTAAAAATTAAAATTATTAGTTATTTTATATTCATAAAGTCACCCCCTAGTGGGCACAAAAGTCCCTTCCAACAAACCTTAAGTGGCCCATGGGCCACCAGTTGATAACCACAGTTGTAGCATGTTGTTGCGGCTCTGAACATTTTTAATTTAGTGAACAAATGTGTAAAATGGCTCTTTTGGGTTGTGACCGAAAGAACGAGATCTTGGATACAAGCGGCTGAAATGAGTTTTCTCCGCAGGGTGTCTGGGCTCTCCCTTAGAGATAGGGTGAGAAGCTCAGTCATCCGGGAGGAGACCCAGAGGAAGACCCAGGACACGCTGGAGGGACTATGTTTCTCGGCTGGCCTGGGAACGCCTTGGGATTCCCCCAGAGGAGCTGCTCCAAGTGGCTGGGGAGAGGGAAGTCTGGGCCTCCTTAGGCTGCTACCCCCGCGACCAGACCCTGGATAAGTGGAAAAGAATGGATGGATGGATGAAGGTTCTGCCAAATGTCACCAAAACCTCCAGAGGCATTGATGATGGACGTGTAACCATGGCGACGAGGACGACACGTGTCCGCATCTCTTTAGACGTGTTCAGAGCGCATGACAGAGTTGAATTCCAGTGGACCGAGCTCACCTCGCCAAACCCGTCTTTATTAAAGCTGCAGCTCAGACAAACGACAAATTTGATTTTGTTCGTTCCACGGGGCACGTTTTTAAAGGCAGCACTGCGTCTATGGATGGTGCTTGTGTGCTCGTTTCACACACAGGCGGGGTCACGATCTCACTGGGTAATGGGCCCGTTAATGTGCAACGTCGTTCCTGCATGTTTAATAGGGATGATAATGCAGTAATAGCTCCTGCCTGTTGTCAGATCAGCACAGCATCTCCGATACAGTTTTCCTCAGCGTTCCCACTCTGCCCTGCCCTGCCGGATGAGAGACAGGAGACGTTCTCTTGTTTCTATTTTCTCTAAGCTGATAAACCCTTCACAACTTCTGACATGCTTTGCTGCTTAAAAAGGCCTGTCAAAGAGTCTAATTGGTGATTTGTGCAGTGGGTTCAGGCTGTCAGTCTTTCTGATAACAGTTGTTTTCCAAACAGAAAACAGTTCAAGGGTTGAAAGAGTTATCTTGTTTTCTTCTCTGAGCCCAGAATCCCCTGTTGTCTGCTCCACCTGCTGTTCTGCTGCCAGCTTCAGCTCTCGTTTTACATTTTGGGTTGGCGAGGAGTCGCCAGCCTTCTGCTGAGAAACGCAGCGTGCAGCTGGAAACCGAAGCCCTCAGGCCATCACAGCAACGCCAGGGGTTTAGTTATTGTTTGTGCTTTGTTCTAATTTGCTTAGCCTACAGCAGGAAGTAGTTGCTGAGTGTGCTGTACGGTTTCCAGGGGAGCCAGTTGTTCCAAGATGATACAATTCTTAAAGCATTAAAACCTCATTGGGTCTTTCATCCATCCATAGAGTTTCTGCTGTTGATTTGTGGTTGAGTTGTAAATGTCAGGTCCAGGAGGGAAACAAGACATCCCTCTCTCTCGCTTCTCCTGGGGATCCCGAGGTGTTCCCAGGCCAGAGAGGATACATAAACCCTCCAGCAATTTCTGAACCAGGGTCTCCTTCCTGTAGGATGCGTCTGGAAAATCTTCCAAAGGGATGTGACCAGAAGTCATACCAATCAGATGCTCAAACCACCTCAGCTGACCCACTTTGATGCAGAGAGACAGCAGATCTACCCCAAGTGCAACACATCCCTCACGCCAGCTTATTTCTAAGACTGGGATGGGCCTCCCATCTAAGGAGGCCCATCCCAGTTGCTTTTATTCTGGATCTTGTTCTGTCTGTTATGATCCACACTTCATATGAACCAGTAAACTGAAAGCTTTGCTTTCAGGCTTACCTTTTTTTCCACCACATCACATCGACCGATCTCTAAACTCTGCATTTTTAGCCAAGGTTCTAGAAAAACGGATAAACTCTCAGATTAAAAATTATATGGACTCATTTAACATCTTGCCTCTCCATCAATCTGGTTTCAGGAAACGACACAGCACTAGGACTGCTTCTCTGAAGGTTCTTAATGACGTTGTTGAAGCATTGGATGCTAAGGATTATTGTGCTGCACTTTTCTTAGACCTGTCTAAAGCTTTTGACACTGTGGATCATAACATCCTGTGTCATAAGCTCTCAGAAATTGGTTTCTCTGATCACACCATTGGTTGGTTTTCTAATTATCTGTCCGATCTGAGGCAATGTGTTCAACATAACGGTACTTCTTCCAGTTACTTAACAGTTAAAATGGTGTACCACAAGGCTCAGTCTTAGGACCAACCCTCTTTACAATTAATTCAACCTTTATTTATACAGGTTAATCCCATTGAGCCTAGGGGACTCATTTACAATCTACATAGGTAATGTAGGTCACTGCATCCCTGATGCATCCTTACATCTATGCTGATGAAACAGTTGTTTACTGCAGAGCTAAAACAGTAGCTAAGGCTTTCCAGTTACTGCAATCCGCTTTTGACATCATCCAGTCAGATTTGTTCCGTCTCAAACTTGTCCTAAATGCTGATAAAACAAAAGGGATGTTTTTTTCAAATAGGAAGGCGGTTCCAGCAGATCTTCCTCTGATTTTATCCTCAAATGGTGTCCCTATTGAGTTTGTTGATTCCTATAAATATCTGGGTATCCTGATCGATTCACATCTCTCTTTTAAACTCCACGTGGAAAACCTAGTGAAGAAACTGAAAGTTAAACTGGGTTTCTTTTTCAGAAACAGATCATGTCTAACACTGAATGTTAGGAAACACCTTGTATCTGTGACTTTCCTTCCCTCCATTGATTACGGTGACATTCTCTACATGAATGCTCCTACAAGCACCCTGCAGATGTTGGATGTTGTCTATCATGGTGCACTAAGATTCATAACTGGTTGTGATTATCGTACCCACCACTGCACCCTGTATTCACTGGTTAACTGGACATCATTAACCTCACGCAGACTCTTCCACTGGTACATTTTCATCTTTAAATCACTTCTTGGTCTGCTGCCCTCATACATCTCCTCCTACATGTCTTTGCGTGAGTGCAGCTACAGCGTGCGCTCTCAGGACATGATTACCTGCAGTGTTCCGTCAGTGAGGACTGAACTTGGAAAAAGGGCCTTCTCCTACTCTGCTCCTGCTTCATGGAATATCTTACAAAAAGATCTGAAGCTCTCGACCTTGACCTCTCTAAATGTTTTTAAGAATCTGTTGGAATCCTGGCAAAAACCAATGCAGACATTCCTGTTTTTGATTTTGTACATCTACCTTATAATGTTTTGCTAGTTTTTGATACTTTGTTAAAAAAAAACAAATTCTGTATTTCTCTCTTATGTTTTTCTATTGTTTATTGTTTAGGTAATTGTATCATTGCTGTTCATCATTCTTTAGTTTTAGCAGGTCGCTTTTGTAAATGAGTCCACGAGGCTCAATGAGATTTACCTGACTAAATAAAGGTTGAATGAATCTGACCGGACCAACACCCTCATTATTGTGAACAGGGCCCTTATCCATCTATTTATCTAACTCCCACTGCATCCTACCAGCTCTACTGATCAAGACTTCAAGATATTTGAACTCTGCTTCAGGCAGAGACTCATCCCCGACCCAGAGAGAGCAGTTTATCTTTTCCCAGTTGAAAACCACAGCTTCAGACTTAGCAGAGCTGATTCTCCCCCTCTATTTCACCCTTAGCTACAAACCCCACACTGAAGATTGTGGCCGGAAAACACCAACAATACCACATCATCTGCAAAAATAAAAATCACAAATCAAACATGAGACCCCGAGTTACCAGACACCATCCTCTGCCGCCGAGCCTTGAGATCCTGTCTATGAGCACCACACACCGGATCAGAGCCAGGTGCCAGATGGAGTCCAACCCACATCGAGAACGAGCTAATCTTTGTAGTGAGGATTCAAACACAGCTCTGGCTTTGGTTACAGAGGGACCGTCCAACCGAGGCGCCCCACACACCCTAAAAGTCCCCAGAGTGTTTTGACTGCAGTGAGTCACATTTAATGTTCACATGTTTACGTATTTGTCTGCGATTCACTCGACAGGTGAAGACGACAGCCTGGCTCTTAAGAAGAAAGTCACTGTTGAGGACGTCTTCGGTCCAGACCTTCACATCCATGACCCTGAATCTAAATGGCTCACTGGTAGGTTTCCCATTTGGCTTTGACATTTTAAATCCGACTCCTTCGTCAAAACACAGCTCACATTCTGACACGTTGACATTTCCGTTTTCCGTTCGCAACCTGTATTCATATCTGACACATTTCTTTAGGAAATATAGCTCCATCTATAAACACTCCATCGCACAGGAACTGATAAGAAGACACAAGCAGTGAGATATTATTCATCTAAAATCTCTAGTTTATACATTTGTTCAACTCTACTGTGCAAATCAAAAACTACTTATCCACACATCATGTTCCAACCACCAAAAAACAATCTAATTTTAGGACTAATTCAGAGTAATTCTACCAAGTGCACCATGCACTTATGGTGTTTGTTCATTTAAACTGTATTTGAACTGTAAGATGCAAATGAGAGAGGAGAGCTGAGGTCGTTAGGCAGCTGCAACAGTTCAGCTTCATGAGCGAAAACAGCCAGATAATGAAAAGTAAATTTAACTTTGCTTTCAATGTCAATTAAAAACAAAACAAACAAAGCAGAGGAGAACAGTAAATTAGACATGTAGTGCAGCTTATAGGGATGCAAGTTGTCCCAATAAAAGAACCGCAATCGATGTCCATCAAAGAACATGCAGATAAGAAGCAATATGCTGGTGAGGAAGCAATAGATGCATATTGACTCGTTGTATTTTCTATTATTTGCCGTGTCTGAGTCTCTGCAAGAAACAAATCTTGATATATTGTCTGTCAGACTTGCATTAAAATAATCTGAACAAATGTTCAACAGAGAAACTTTGTTTTGTTTCTCCACACCTTCAAAAAGAAGTGAGCTTCCATCTGAGCTCCTGTCAGAGGACCTTTACGCCCCCTGGTGGTCATTAGGAGAACTGCTTCATCGTGTTTGCTTAAAAGATAAATTTGTGCTGTCAGTGATTTCTGTAACACAGCTGCTTTTAATTAGCTATATATTTATTTCTTATTTAAGAAAGTCGTTTTTTAAACTAAATTGTTTATTTGGAAAACAAAAAATGCCTGTGTTGTGATAAAAGTACTTAAATTAGATAAAAGTTATAAAGATTGACGAACTTTGAAACTGAACAAACATATTCATGCATCACTATCTAGACTAGAGCTAGATAATTACTTTAATTCAATAAATAAAAAAAACAGTTTTAAAAGTGCTAACTTTAAAGCTCATCTTGAGCCCCGGTAGAGGTTCACGTTGATCTGACCCCAGAACTAAATCTGTCACCTGGTTTCTGTCGTGTCTTTACTACACTGATAGCAAACCTTATATTTTCTTCTAAGCTGAGACTTTCCTGTATCTCGTAATGAACACCACTGCATTTCAAAGAGAGTGGAGCATGTGTTGATGACTTTTTACAACTTCAAGGAAATAAAGAGAAGTCTGTGATGGAGCTGACGCTGTTACCGTTTTTTGTTTTTAAGCTTCTTTTGTTTTCATTCAGATTTGGGTTTAGTTCTTGTGTTGGTCGACCTTTTGTTATATTTCTTGATTTCATACAACTTGAGTTTCTTGTTCAAGGTTTTGAGACATTTTCTTGGTTTTTATCAGCTCTTATCTTGGTTTCATTTAAATTTTGTCAACTTATTTTAATTTGTCATTTGCACCACATGTGATACACGTGGTGGAATGAAATTGTGTACATAGGGTCCCATTTACATCCAACAAAAGTATAAAAGAAAAACAGTAGTAAGATCTAAGATGTGAACTAAGAAATACACTAAGCACTAATGGTACAAAAAACAATACGCCAAACAGCAGCACGAACATGAGTCTGTGTGAGCAGAGGAGTACAAACGAGCACAGCAGCATGAAACAAATCAGCAGCACGAGATCAGCAACATGGATAATCAGCAGCGCATATTGACAAGTGGTATTACAGTGATTTTTTTTTACAGTGATAATCCTGATTAGGGATTCATAGTGATTCCACACTTAATGCTCCTCAACCTCCTTCCTGAGGGGAGCGGAGCAAAAGGTGTGTGTGCTGGGTGAGTGAGGTATTTCATGATGCAGGTGGCCCTCTTCCTGCATCTGGAGGTGTAGATGTCTGTGATGGTGGGGAAGCTGATTCCCTTTGACTTGTCAAAGTCAAGCTGTGGTTTACGGGTTCTGTCTCTTGATTTAGGATTCATCTCATTTTCTGTCTTTTTTTAGTTGTTTAATGTTTCATCTACCAGTAACCTGTATCTCTGACAGTATAAATATATTTGTTTTTCAGTTGTTTCTCTGTCAAAATCTCCATCTTGTGTAGCCCTCAATTCAGTCTGTTTAAGTTGAATAGTTTGGAAGTTCCTCTTCTGCCTGCATTTGGGTCCCATTTTCCACCATCCCCTCTATAATTTGAAACTTTCACGAAACTTTCTTCTATTCAATACAGCAAATAAACGCTTCAATAATTCAAAATGCTACAAAATAATCATGCGCCAAACCTCCCTTTTTGGTCCAAATGACAGAAATCCTTCGCTGATTAAAACAGTCTTTTTATTTCTTTAAGTTTCTCTGACAGCAAACTTTACAAACACCGTGAAGTCTTATTGTGGTAGATGCGCTGACGCACCTGCTTTGTGCTCATCTGATTGCAGTCGTCAGAGGGCGTGCTGTGCACAGAAACATCTCGACCTTACATGGGTCCTGCTGCTGCAGCCCGGGCCTCTGATTACATATATTACCAGCTTATTATAGCATAATTAATGACATCCTTTCATGTCTCTGCCCTTCACGATGAAAACGCCTTCTGCACCTGACAAAACTCCGGCAATCATTTGTGTGACATTGCGCTCCTGGGTTAAGTTAATGCAATCAAACTGCCATTTGTGGCTAACGACCTTTTGATAAGAAACCCAACGGGACAGCCTCCCACTTGAGCAGCTCTCATCAATATTTTGTGGGCTTCGTTGGCAGCGGTGTGTAATTGATCTCTGCTGCTCTTTGATCACATCTTGCTTCAGTAGACTTTGGACTCACCTCTGAGTTTCTCACACAGCTGCAGAGGCAGAGATTCAACCTTCACATTCATCTCTGAAACAAAGAGGTGCTGCCATCTTTCTGACATTCCTACGTTTGAGATTTAACAGAATGTGCAACGAGGACGAGTCCCTCGCTGGTTAATAACCTCCTGAGTCCATTTTGTGCCGTGTTTTTCTTGTTTTTTTACCAGATCCCAAGAGTAGCGAAACCTTAAAAGGTTAAACTGATCTTTTGAAAGATTCATTCCTCTGAAGCAGCAGCAATAAAACTGAGTAATTTCTTCTCTTCCTTTGTAAAGTCTGATATTTTGGCTTTTATTCTTGATAGTAGACTCAGTCCTGTTGAGTAGAAATTTTCTTTCATACCACAAGCGATTAAATCATTAAACAGTAAAAATGTATCATGAATTACCAGCTCTCACTTTTTTTGCTGTTAATGATGAATGTTAGTGTGTGTGTGTATGTATGCATGCATGTATGTATGTATGTATGTATGTATGTATGTATGTATGTATGTATGTATGTATGTATGTATGTATGTATGTATGTA
>JBBPBX010004622.1:14523-54384 GCA_038048925.1 Garcialebias charrua
ATATATATATATATATATATATATATATATATATATATATATATATATATATATATATATATATATATATATATATATATATATATATATATATATATATATATATATATATATATATATATATATATATATACAGGGAACCCCCGACCTACGAACGAGTTTGGGACCTAAGAACCGTTCGCAGCTCGATCCGTTCGTAGGTAGGGGGTGAAAATTATATTTAAAAAAAAAAATTATTCATTCATTCATTCATTCAACCTTTATTTATCATGCTAACGGAGCGCGCGCACACATTTAAGCATGTAAAGTAGTGTACTGTAATGTTAAACATTGCTATTCACATTTACAGAATAAATAAAAATATATTTTCTTACTTTGAGATGGTCAAAGCCGACATCTTAGGTTGCCATGCGTTGATTGTTGTCGGGCCTAGCAGCCCCGCCGGCCGGCCAGTGAACCACCGCAGCCGCTCCAGACCTGTGTTAGCTAGCTGGCTAGCTTCTGCTAGCCAAGCCATGAGCTGGTGTTGGAGCGGCGGCGCGATCAATCTGCAGCTTCTGCTGCTGCCTTAGACATCCACAAAGTTCACAGAGACGTTTCCAGCTCGTAATTAATCCATATGAAGCCATCCTGGTCACCAGTCTTCGGCCGGCTACCGTGTTAGCTCCCGTGTTAGCTTCTGGAGCTAGCCAGGCCAGAGCCAGGCCGGAGGTGTAGCCAGGCCGGCCGGAGGTGTTCGCACGGCGGCCTGGCACGATCGGCGATAAATCCGCTGCTGCTTGAGACATCCACAAAGTTCACAGAGACGTTTCCAGCTAGTAATTAATCCATATGAAGCCATCCTGGTCACCAGTCTTCGTCCAGCTCTCGGCAGCTAACCTAAGATGGCGTCCGGTGTTCTACATTAATTTGTAACCGGAGACCCCAGTGACTGAACCTAAAATAGCGTCCGGTGTTCTACATTAATTTGTGACCGTGTAAACTGAAGACCTACTTCCTGTTGCCAAAAATTGCTCAAAAATGATCAGAAATGATCTTTTTTATCATAATTATTATTTATAAAGCCTTTAAAACAACCAGAGCTGCAACAAAGTGATGTACACATGAAATTAAGAACATTTAAACACAAAAAAAAAAAAAAAAAAAATTTTTTTTTTTTTTTTTAATTCATATTTTTATTAAATATGATATGTTCGTAGGTCCCGTGGTTCGCAGGTCGATGGGGTCGTAGGTCGGGGGTTACCTGTATATATATATATATATATATATATATATATATATATATATATATATATATATATATATCAGTGACGTGCGGTGAGGTTCATGGCTGGTGAGGCACTGTGCAGTTTTTTTTCATATGTATAATAAAAAACAGACAAAAAATGTTCTCCACGTTTTGGCTTCTGTCTGCCATAGCTTCTTCAGCGCTTTGGATACTTTGGATAGCATTATTTTCTTCTTTTATAATACATGAACCCTACAGAGTAGTTTATTCGCCATTTGATTGGCAGCAGTTAACGGGTTGTGTTTAAAATCTCATATCAGCAATCTTTACACATACAAACTGTAGCACACAAAAAAGCACATTTAATTTGGAGAAAAATTTATTTTAGTCTTACCTTTACTTATAAATTAAATTAAACTATAACAAAATCTATTTTTATTTTACAGAAAAGAGCTGTGAGAATTATTACAAGAAAGCCTTAATGTCATCCATCTAATATATTATTTAAACAACTCAAAGTACTGAAGTTTTATGATTTGGTGGACTATAATATTTTGTTAGTAATAGAACCCTCAAATGTTCAAATGTACATTTTGTTAAGAGAGAAAGCTGCTACAGTCTAAAGGGAACTGACATTTTTGCAAAGCCAAGGTGTAGAAATAGTTTGAAGGGACGGTTTATTTCAATACAGGGAGTTGAATTCTGGAATGGTTTGGCAAATGATGTTAAAGATGTAAACTCTGTGCTATGTTTAAAAAAAGATCAAAACTAAATCGTTAACAAAATACTAAAACTTTTAAGTGTTTAATGTTCTAGATATTTGTAGATTGTGAAAAGTTACTCTTTTTGCTCTGTTACTTATAGATAACTATTGTTTTAATTGATTGTTTGAACTTGTTTTGTTTATGAAAAAAGGGGCAGATAAAATAAGATTTCTTCGTATTCTTTCATATAATATGTGATGCGTTTTTTTTTTTTTCATTTTCTTCTGGTTTTTAATGTAAAATGAATAAATAAAAAAAATTTAAAAATGAAGCCCATGCGCCACTCCTTCTAACAAAAGTGTCAATGACTTTTTTCTAGAAGTCTTGTCGGCTTTCAGTTTTAAAAGTCTCTCTGCCTCGCTGGAGATCAGATTAAAGCCTTCCTTGCTCAGAAATGTAATCCTCCATTGTGAAATTATAGTCAATCAGGAGGAAAAAAATAACTGAATCACTGCACTCGCTGTCACTTCCTCCTGCAGTGGAGCTCAAGCAGAAACCGTGGGCTCACTAGCCCCGCCTCCTCGAGGCTTGCCTCCACCGGCACCTTTTCGCAGTGTTTTATGATCGCTCATCACAAGAAACATGTTACACACACACATACAGTTTTAGACAAAAACTCTAGACATTATATTCACCAGCTAAACTATAGAAATGTAGTTTATATAACAAAAGTATTTGGACATTTTAATAGCGACATAAAAGAGGCAGGAATACGGGCTCACTGCAGCATGCAGCAGTCAGCCGAGTGATTGCGCAATCTGGTGCGGCGGAGCTGCCGGTGCCTCCCGCACGTCTTTTCTCAGTATTTAAACGCTAAATAAGAAAAATCTGTGATTTTGAATAAAAACTAACTTAAAACTGGTTTAGTTTTTAGTAAAATAAGTTTATAGTACAAATCAAAGGATAAATACAATAATTACATTTATTTTTTCAATTTACTTTTTTTCTTTCCATGATGACAGGTGAGGCGTGGCCTCACTTGCCTCCCCTGACCGCACGTCACTGATATATATATATATATATATATATATATATATACATAGATAGATAGATCTATCTGTCTATCTATCTATCTATCTATCTATCTATCTATCTATCTATCTATCTATCTATCTATCTATCTATCTATCTATCTATCTATCTATCTATCTATCTATCTATCTATCTATCTATCTATCTATCTATCTATCTATCATCTATCTATCATCTATCTATCATCTATCTATCATCTATCTATCATAAGAGAGATAAGAGATTTATTTATTAACATTGCACCAGTTAATTAATACAACGTGATTATGTATACACAGTCGTCCGGAAGAGGGGGAGTGTGCAAAGCTGCAGCATTTCCAAACACATGACATGTTCTTCTGCGCGGCCGCACTCATCCGTCTCCGGATGAAGGTCAAACAGATATGGAAAAAGGAAAAACACAATAGGTATCATTTGTGATATTCAAAAAAAGAATCTATCAAAGATTGCCTTAAGACACTCTATGATAAAGTCCCAAAAACTCTATCAGCAATAAGCACAACCAGACAAGACATTGTTGCAGATTTGACGACATGCAAGGAGATCAAAAGAGTCTGTGAGCAGCACTCAGATAACACAGTTCAGCAGTTGTTAAGCTTGGCGCCTCCGAGCGCACTCCCAGAGACCTCTGGGGAGGGAGGGGGGGGTCAGCAATGTCTCTCAGCTTCACTCCAGGAGAATAGTTTCCAGCAGACAGCCTTCTTCTTTTTCCAAGGTCGTGCAGAAACTAGATTAGATAGTTATTGTTTATCTTCAATCCAGGCCACAGTGTTCTTTTTGACTGCAGCCTTCCAAGGTCCAGGTGCTGTTCAGGTCCAAAATCGCCGAAACATATGAGGTTCCGAAGCTACGAACCCCCATCCGTGCCCTGATTAATGCCGGGCGGCTGTAAACGAGTTCCAAAGCGCACCGCAGGTCCGCGGTGGTCTCCCGCCGCTCCTATCGTGCGGTTCAGTTCGTACAACAGCTGGGTTGAGGAGCTCACAGCCCGGATCAGAGATTCTTGCTGATCAGGAAGTTTGGCCAGCGCGCCGATAGCCGCCGCAGTCTTCCTAATCTTCCAGTAACAGACAGCTCCGCTCACGCCAAAAAACAGAGCAGCTGCCACCAATATCCCAATAATCCACAAATCTTCCACGTCTTCGACAGACAGGACGGTCAAACACATGGGTTGCCACTGTCCCCAGGAGTCCATCATGTATCCGACAGCGTGCGTGTCAGAGGGGCAGGCCGCTTCTCCTGGCCCGGTCCGCTTCGTGGAAAAAATCTTATCTATAGATGAAACAGCCCAATTTATTAACTCCATCGCAAATTGGTTCGAGTGAGCGCTGAAGAGTCACGGACAAGACAAAAAGCGAGCAGGGAAGAGGAAAACTTAGGGAGGGTAGGAGCAAAAAGATATGCGACTTGCTTTGCCTATCTATCATCTATCTATCATCTATCTATCATCTATCTATCATCTATCTATCTATCTATCTATCTATCATCTATCTATCTATCTATCTATCTATCTATCTATCTATCTATCTATCTATCTATCTATCTATCTATCTATCTATCTATCTATCTATCTATCTATCTATCTATCTATCTATCTATCTATCTATCTATCTATCTATCTATCTATCTATCTATCTATCTATCTATCTATCTATCTATCTATCTATCTATCTATCTATCTATCTATCTATCTATCTATCTATCTATCTATCTATCTATCTATCTATCTATCTATCTATCTATCTATCTATCTATCTATCTATCTATCTATCTATCTATCTATCTATCTATCTATCTATCTATCTATCTATCTATCTATCTATCTATCTATCTATCTATCTATCTATCTATCTATCTATCTAATGAAAGGGTTTCACTGAGGTTGGGTTTGGTACGGCGTCAGCTAAAGTACTTTTTTTCCTGAAACAACTCTCGTTGCTGCCATGTATGTGGGATTATGTCCATGTTTTGTCCTTTATCTCTCATAGACTTTGTTGATTACATGTTTATGCTAATTGAATGTTCAAAAACTGTGAAAGGTTTTCTTTTCCTGAACATCAAGTCCACCTTCCTCTGACATCTTCTGCTCTCGTGGTTATACTTTGTACAGTGAGATTCAAAATTTCTTGAAGCGAATCCAACCTATCCAAAAATTTCTTGTTTTACTCAATGGATTGTGTTCCTAATCTCGAGGCTGCAGTTTGGACCACAGGCTGTGTCAGGTAGGGCATCTGATGTAAAACAATCGCCAAATCTTTCATTTGAGTTTGCACACAGTGGTGACTCCTGCAGAAGGGAAGAGCTGAAAGAAAAACATCAACAACGATTCAATAGATGGAGTTCTTTGTGGGAATGTTGCAGCTGCAGGACACTAAAGGCTGCTACAAATAGACTGAGAACTTTGTTCTCGTTGTCACTGTTGCCTGATGAAGACTGTGTTTTTTTACTTGCATTATCTTCAAGTTCTGTGCAACCCCCGTCAGAACTTTTTTCACAGGGTAAGACTCAAGGATGTGTAATCGGTCAGAACTTTGTAGGTGTGTCTAAATGAAAAATCAACTATGCTGCTCTCATTTCCCTTCAACAGCTCTGCTGAGGAGCAGCTGGCCGAGACTGTTAAACACCACAGCCATCTTTTCAGCTGTTCCATTAAAACTCACAAAAGTGTCAAAAGGTTCTCCGTATAGTTTCTCTGTGAAAAAGAACATCTCACTGTGTCAGCGAGAACACATTTCTTACCCTTTGAAGTACAAAGCAAAAGTACAAGAATTAAAGGTTGTGTTTCAGACAGATGTAAAATAGCAGGAGGAAGTCAGTGTAGCAGAAAAAAAATCAAAGTTTAGAGACAAAAAGCAGAAAACGGGAGCAAATGAGGAGTTTACTGACAACTGGTCAGTTCAGCAACAAACATGTACAAACCAGTTTTTTAACATTATGTAATTTTTAAATTCATCTTTTTAATTTATTACGACATATCTTATTAGGCCCGAGCAGCGAAGCGCTGAAGGCCTATTGTAATCGCTCGATTTCTTCTAAATTATTATTATTTTTCCGTCACTTCGCGCGGCTGTTTGGGGCCTTTAACATATTCAAAAACTCACCAAGCTTGACCCAAAATTGTCCCCCAACAAAAAATTTTGGATTCTGGTGGAATCACAAGTGGGCGTGGCCAAACTGCTCTACAGCGCCCCCTAACGTGAGTTGGGGGGAAACCGTAGGTCGTACATAGGTAGATCCCCCCGATTCTAGAAAAAAGTCTCTTGGAGGTACCCTCTAAAATGCACAGGGAGGTGGCCATTTTGGGTCAAAGGTCAAATTTGGGTCATTTTTCATTTTTACTCATGTCGAACTTTGACGAACTCCTTCTCAGGCATTCGACCTATTGGCTTCATTCTTGGTCAGAATGCAGTTAAGGCATGGGCCTTTAAAAGTTATCAATAAAATTGACTTTTCGTATATGTTCAGGGGGCTTGGCGGAGCGGGGAACTTGGCGTACTCGCCGAAAACAAACGAAACGCTATAACTTTCTCATTAAATGGTCAATTGACACCAAACTTGGCATGAGGGATCCTGGTTGATGCCTGACAATCCTATGTTGTCATAGTCTGACCTCACCTAAGCCCCGCCCCCTAAGAACAAGAAGAGACTTTTTTTGCTTGGAAAGCTCCAACTCTGGCTCTCTTGATCTAATCAAGATGATCTTGTGTCAGATGACTGATAACAAGTTGGTCTCACTGGTTTTAAAGCGCCAATGGTTTTCAGCAGAGGGCGTGGCCGTGGCAGCGCGGCAAAGTCACAGGTCACGCCACCGCCATACGTTTTGCTCTAGATTCCACATGTTTCAGCCCAGCTGCACCAAACTCACTGACATCGATCCTTGTTCACCCCCCGGCAGGGATCCAGTGCAATACTTGGTGGGCGTGGCCTAATTCCTCAACAGCGCCCTCTAGAATATTTAAAAAAAACAGCCCCCAGCCATGCTTTATCCCAGAATTATGAAACTTGGTACACATGTGTATCTTGTCAGGACCTACAAAAAAGTATCTTGGAGCAATGGTCCAAAGCCAACAGGAAGTCGGCCATTTTAGATCAAAGTCACAATTTTGCCTATTTCATTGACGTCATATCTGAGCGAACTCGTCCTAGAGCTTTCGAGATCCAGGCGTCAAACTCGGTCAGCACAATCTTGAGGCATTGAAGGTCAAAAGTTGTTAAAAGTTTTTTCCTATGTCAAAACATGTGGAAGTGGCCAAGCCTCAAATCTGGCCATTCTCCATGAAACATCAAGCTGGAATAACTTCCCATTACTGTATAAGCACCCAGCTGCACCAAACTCACTAAGATCGATACTTGTCCATCCCTCGACAGGACTGGAGTCCAATATGTAGTGGGCATGGCCTGATTCTTCCACAGCGCCCAATCCACAATATTCCTGAAGGTGGCACTGTATTTGCGATTATGGGACTTACTTCCGTTTTGACCCCGGAAGTAGAATTTCTGCATTGGCTCCTCGTTGTTTACTTGTTTATCTGTGCGCATCGTAGAAGTTCTGTTAAAGTTCTGTTTTCTGTTATTTTGAGCTAAAATTGTCATGAAGATGTCTTGTGGAGCTCTGGTACCTGTTGCGCTGTTCGTGGCTGTAAGAATAATCAGACGAAGCTGAATTTGTGGCTGCAACTAGTGTGTGTTGAACAGGCTCCGAAAACAAAAACCTGCATCCTTCTTTGTGGCTGGGCTACGAGAAACCACCTGAAAAAAGACTCTGTATCCTCCAGAGGAACGAGAACACCAGGTATGATTTAAGAGACAGCTTTTAGTTTAATGATTTTATGTAGTCAGTGATTAAATGATACTAATATTTTCGTGCATAACTGGCAAATAAACACACGCACCTATATACTGTATGTATGCTGTCTGTGTATATTTATTTATACTGTATATATAATATAGGTGTCTGTTGTGTTTATTTATATATATATATAATATAGGTGTGTGTGTGTGTGTGCGTGGGTTTCTTTTATATATAATCTAGGTGTGTTTGTGTGTGTTCATAAATGAACCCTAATGTTTGTATACTGTACTTTTCTTTTCCTCCTTTCTGTTATATTTCTGCATAAGGTGAGTTCCAGGGATGGATGGATGATGCTCCAGTTGGTCCAGGGATGGATGGATGAAGCTCCAGTTGGTCCAGGGATGGATGACACTCCAGTTGGTCCAGGGATGGATGAAGCTCCAGTTGGTCCAGGGATGGATGAAGCTCCAGTTGGTCCAGGAGATGGATGACGCTCCAGTTGGTCCAGAAGTTTGTGTGCAGTTATGTACCACAGCAACAAATGAGTGAAAATATAATTTCTATAAATAAATCTGCGTTTGAAGTGCATTTGGTGTTGCTGTGTTTCACCTTCTTTATTTCAATAAGATACGTTGTTTAAAGGTATTGTGACATGATTTTATAAATTTGAATATTTGTCAGAACATATATATCTTATATCATTGAGCTCTGTTCGTTTTTGCAAAATAAATTATAAATATATTAAATTTTTATTCCAAGTTATGGTAGTTTTTTTCTCTGGGATACGCCCCTAAAAATCTGCGCATTTCCGCAAAAACTTCATTGTGACGTGCCTACGTGACTACGGGAAGGCACGCTCCAACGTGCATTTAAATAATAATGGGGAGCATGTCCGATTGCGTCTGAGATATATCATTTTAAGACAGTAAATCATCCAAAACTCTCATTAATGAACCCTCCCTGAATAAAAAGAAACTACAGATGTTACCTGATCGCGCAGACATAATTTAAAAATACATTATTAGCAACGTGTTTGCTCCGGGCTCTCGGCTAATGTTTCTTAGCAGCCATCTTGGCAAACAGAGTCCCTGACACCGGTCACGTCTGAGATATATCATTTTAAGACAGTAAATCTTCCAAAACTCTCATTAATAAACACTCCCCGAATACAAAGAAAACAACAGATGTTACCTGATTGCGCTGACATAATTTAAAAATACATAAATAGCAACGTGGCCTGTACTGTATCTCGGCTAGTGTGTTAGCTGCTACCTCGGCTTTTTATTACCGGTTGCGTCAGCGATATATCATTTTAAGACAGTAAATCATCCAAAACTCTCATTAATATCCCTCCCCGAATAAAAAGAAAACAACAGATGTTACCCGATTGCGCTGACATAATTTAAAAATGCATAAATAGCAACGTGGCCTGTACTGTATCTCGGCTAGTGTGTTAGCTGCTACCTCGGCTTTTTATTACCGGTTGCGTCAGCGATATATCATTTTAAGACAGTAAATCATCCAAAACTCTCATTAATATCCCTCCCCGAATAAAAAGAAACTACAGATGCAGACATAATTTAAAAATACATTATTAGAAAAGTGTGTGTGCTACTGATTCGGCTAGCTTGTTAGCAGCGAACATAAATAATCTGCCGTGATAATTGGCTTCATACACTCACAGTGTATAAAGTAAAACAACATGAACTCACGTAAAATATATAGTTTAGAATCTAAAACACTACACACCTCCGATTATGTTTACACAAAGACTTACTCATCTCCTGGACAGTCTTCCTGCGTTGTTTGCATGGTAGCTCCTGTGGGACTTTCTTCTGTAGATTTTCTTTTAAAAATAGTAGGAATAGCATCCGGTTTTAAAAGTCTTCTGAATCTTACTGGTAATCCTAAAGATTCTTGTAAACCAGGTCTTTCCAGATAACAATCGGCAGTAAAATGGTCGCTGCAGACATACGAGTAGGAACCCACCGGTCCTTGTCTGGTCCATTCTGATTCTTGTCGAAGTTTCTCATCTTTTGGAAATTTGTGAAGAATCACTTGTTCACTGCTGATATTAGAACACACAAATGCGCTACAACGTGACGGCATTTTTCAAGTTACACAAAAAAAAGAGCCGATCTTTCAGGAAATGAATTCTATGGCAAGCAGTTAACACACAAAACAAACGGGCAAGGCTCTGCCTTCTGCCCGTTGTGACGTTGATGACTGGCGACGACGACTGGTGATGACGTATTGCGGAAATGCGCGGAATTTTAGGGGTGTATCCCAGCAAGTACCAGAGAAAAACATTACCATAATTTAGAATAAAAATTTTACATATTTATAATTTATTATGCAAAAACGACCAGAGCTCAATGATATAAGATATATATGTTCTGACAAATATTCAAATTTACAAAATCATGTCACAATACCTTTAATGTCTAATGAGAAGTTCTACTGCAAATAAAAACACTAGATGTGATTGTTTTTTTGGCAACTTACCAGTTTAGTTTTTTATTGACAAGTACAAAACTTAAAAACATGCATGTTGCTGTGGTTCCTCCTCCAGGAGGAGATTGATAAGAATAAAAGCTATAATTATAAATTTTAGGCTGATTGGTAACTCTAAATTGACCCTGGGTGTGAGTGAGACAGGTCCCTCTTGTAAATGAGTCCCCGTGGCTCAACGAGGCAAGCCTGTATAAATAAAGGTTGAATGAATGAATGAATGAATAAACTAAAAACATTTGAAACTGAATACAATATGAGAACTGTGGGTGATTTGATGTCTTTTAATGAAAATGATTGGCTGCAGAATAAATACCAGAATAAATACCAGGTCAAATACACTCTTCAACAAGAAATGATGGGCAGTTTCTGATTTTAAACAAACTGGAACAGATTCCTAATCATGTGGGACCACTGGACAACCACTGGACGACCACTGGACGACTGGAGCAAGCAGCAAACCCCTCCGGAATCCAAGACGATGGAACTTGGCCCTTCACTCGTCTGTACCTTAAAAAAAGAATAAAACTGTCATGTTTGCATCACAAAGTCTAAAATAAGACCAAGTTTGCTACTCAAAGTAGAAAGAATAAATACAGTTGCTCCTACATTTTTTACTCATTCACAAAGATATACTGTAATGTTCAATTTTATATTGATTTCAGTAATTTTATCTTAGATTTACTTTAATATTTTTGAATTATTGTGCCAGGTGCTTGTGTCATTACTTGTTCTTCTGCTCCTGCGTCTCAGAGTAAGTGTGTCTGTCAACTTCAGCGTGGGAGACCAGTCTGTGACTTGTGTGCAGGCCTTCCTGAAAATATAAATATTTCAATAGAACAAATGTAGTAATAACCAAAAGATGAGCTTGTGTTATGGAATATTTTCTGTACAAACAGCATCCCACTGCTTTATTCACATGAGAGTAACAGGGACCTACAATCAAAACAGTACTACAGTACAGTATGTATGTGCAGTATGTATGTATATACTGTATATATAGTGTGCATACAGTATACACATACACACAGCATATGTAAATGTATTACACACACATGTAGTTATATTATTTATCCACAGATTTGTTTAGTAAATACTTTAACAGATGCTAACGCTACATGCTAAGCTAACCACAGCTAGTAGACGGTGCTAAATCATGAAGAAAAAACAACAACAGCTCCAACACAGAGAAAATTATACTCTCACATTGTTCTGAAATTGTTTCACAAAATGATTTATGTAGAATATTTTGTTTACGGAGAAGATGGTGTAGTGGTTAGGGCGTTTGACTTGGGACCCGAAGGACGCGGGTTCGCGTCCCGGCCACTACACATCTTGGGGTGTCTATGAGTGCACACCTATTTCTCCAGCTCCCCGAGCGCCTTCTATGGCTGCTCACTGCACCGCCTGGTAGGTGGTTGGGTTAAATGCAGAGACGAATTTCGTCTGTGTATGGGAAACATACGCAGATGACAAGATTAGACAATTATTATTATTATTATTAAAACGTGATCTGAACACGACGTCTTCGGGAGCAGATCAGGCAGAGGAGGTGCAGCTGTCAGCTCGTCCGATGGAGATAAATCCTTCACGTTTACTTATTTTTGGGATGAAGTGAAAACTGCACTTTGAACAAACGTCTACCCGACAGCAACACCCACTAACCCAACACGAAGTAACCGTTGCAATTAATTAGAAATAAACAAAACAAAAAAACAAAAGTGAAAAATACAGCCAGTAGACTGGGCTTTAACTGCTGCTCTCACTTCAGGCGGAAGTCGTTCCCATAATTCGCGCAAGGCATCATGGGGCGTAGGAATATTGTGGATAGAAAGCTTTAATATTTGTTTTGTAATTTCTTTTAATTTTCTAGTTTTCTAAAAACCTTTCTAAGGACAAGGATTGCAGGTTAGCATTTTTGCTACAAACATGAATGCACTGACACTTCCTCATCCATTTTGTGTGTTTGTTTTTGTTCCTATAAAATAAAAATAAAATAAAAAAAATAATGGAAAAGAGGACAATGGTAAGACAGTTTGATAATAGGCGAAAATTAACAAATAATATTTGACAGAATATAGGTGTGAAATAACTAACTGATTGAAAACAGGTGTGAAACAACCAAGAACAGGAAGCAAAATGAAACGCTACAAAATAAAGCAGGAAGTGTGGTTAAAAGTAATTGAGGAAAATATAAAAAATGAAATGAAACATACAAGAGTCCAAACTGACCGACACAGTAAATTTGTAAAAATTTGCTAAAATAAGAAGTTATTATGGTTTAATGCACAAGAGCACTTTTGTGAATGGTGTAGCAATAATGCAACACGTCATAAAACATAGTTATGTCAAACAACAAATGGTTTTAACAAGAGCAACTTTAATGTTGAAAGAAAAACACACTTTGTATAACCATCGGTACTTTTCATGACTCACAGCTTCGTTTTAAAGCTGTTTAACGTTACTGCAGCTGACAGCCTGCAGCTTTCTGCACTTAGAAATGTTGCATCCTGTTTGTGTCTTTATAAATACTTTTAAACAGAACAAACACTTTTCAGCTGCAGAAACAAGCAGCACTCATGACATATCATCAGTTTTTATAACTCTTAAATTGTTGGTTCATGCTCAAACCAGGGGCATCCCTAGCCTTTTTGGTGCCCTGGGAGAATAACCCCCTCCATGTTAAAATCTGTGTACAACAATTGCTCTGATCAAAACTCAAATTTTACTGCACAACCATCATGGAATGGCTGAACCTTTTTTGAACAAGACAATTTACACTTTTAAAATCCAAGAAACACAAATTAAATTGCACAACTGTCACATAAAGTCTTACCTTTCTTTAAATAAGTGAATCTGTTTCAACAAGAAATGTAGATTAAACTGCACAACAACTGCCACCTAAATATTGACCCTTCTTGCCTTCCTTGATGCAAAGCATAAATAATTTCATCATATGAAATCTGTGCAGCATGGTTGAAACTGACATAAGCCGTGTTTCCATCAAGGTTTCTAGCTGCGCAATTTGAAATAGCGCAGCAGAAAAGCTTAATGGAAACGGCAAATTGCGAGGTTACTTCCTGAATTACGCTAAAAAGTTTTTACGCTCGCTTGAGGTGGTTTTTGGGATTTGAGATGCGCTAAACGACAAATGGAAACACATTTTCCGACTCATTTCTGACGTAGCGAAAATTCACGTCACGTGACGTTCAGCTGTTTCCGCTCCGGACAACATGTAACATCGCTAAAACTAGTTGGCATGACAGAATAAATACAACTCGCCCGATAGCAACACGTACCTGAAATATTCTCTCCATTTTGACGAGATGTGTGGCCGGGTTCAGTTTTCAACCGCTACTTCCTGTTTACTGTAGACATGCGCAGTGCTGACGTCTGACGTAATGACGCTGACGTCTGACGTAATGACGCTGTGCGCGGCTTGGTAGAAGCGCTTCAAGCCAGTAGATGGAAACACTTCTGATCTGCATTAATTTGTATTTACATATTTGCGAGGTAGCTCAAAATACGAAATGAAAATGGATGGAAACACAGCTATAGACAGCTAACTGTATAAGATACAAACAAACAAGTCTACATGTATGCCCAGTTACTGAAATATTCAGATCATCACAAGATCATTTCCTTTAGTAATTATAATAGCCTAATATTACTTTTTCCATGTAGTAGTTTAGTTTTAGAATTTCAGTATTTAAAACTGTAATATTTTCTGCCGAAAACCAAACACAATCCCTCGTTTATCACTAGGGCTCTATACCCTAAAGCCCCGCGGTAAGTGAAAAATTGCAAAGTAGGAATAGTAGTACAAGTAGTAAGTAGTAGGTTATTTTATGTATGTGTATGAACAATATTAGATTTTTGGCCGATATCCGATATGCCGATATGTCAAAACTCATTTGGCCAATAACCGATGCAGATACCAACATTTTATATATGTTCCTTTGTCAGAACATAACCCTCTTATTTAGACTTATTTGCTACAAAATTTTTGTAACAGTTGTACAAAGTAAGAGCTGGTGACATATATTCAGTAACAGCCATATGATATGCATAGTACTTTAACTTATATGAAACGTTTTTTTTCTTTTTTTTCTTTTTTTCTTCTTTCGGCTTTGTCCCTGCGTTAGGGGTCACCACAGCGATCTAGTCGCATGAAGATTTGGCAGTTGTTTTTACGCCGGATGCCCTTCCTGACACAACCACAGACCACCGAGCAACCACAGCCCTCTGTGTGGAGCAGAGAGCTGATATCTAGGGTTCCCGGGGGAGCAGATGGTGTGGGTTAAGGGCCTTGCTCAAGGGCCCAGAGTGGGGCAGATGAGGGTGGAGACAGGTGTGACCGCTTCACTTATCCCACCCACATCTTTGATGTTGTCGGTACCGGGGCTTGAACCGGCGACCTTCCGAACACAAGCGCACCTTCTCAACCTCTGCGCCACCACTCCCACCCTAAATGAAACGTTTTAAATGTTATTTATTAACATTAGTCACCTGCAATGCTGTCTCACTTGTGGAGGCTTGTTCCAGGTTCCTAGCTGCAGAGTGGGATCCTCTGCACTCCTGTGCATGAAGGACAGCCTTTTTAAGTTCAAAGTTTTTGTCTATCCATTGTACTGTAAGACTAACCATGCTAACGAGGCTAACACGACATCCAAATGTCTGTGGTAAAACTCACCCAACAAGTTGTGCTATCAGCTATTAGCTTCTCAACGACGTCGGAAATGACAGCTTGTAACTCGGGTAACGTTACGTCGGAAAAAGATCGCCAACTGCAGATGAAATAGCGAGGCTCAACGTAGTCGATAAATCTTCGGAATCCGACATCCTCGCCAACGAAAAATAAAACTTCCACACCGCCAACATTTTGAAATTGCCTCTCTGCCGTGAGATCGGGTAGACGTCATGCTGTCATTGCATTGCACTGCCGCTGTAACATCATCAAGTTGTGCTGCCGCTGCAGCAAAAATAGCGTCTTTTATATCGTCAAGTTATTTTAATGGAATGGCTGATGTCCGATATTGAAATTTAACATTAATATCGGCCGATACTGATACCATGCTGATAATATTGTGCATCCCCACACAGTATATATATATACATATAAATAAATAAATAAATAAATAAATAAATAAATAAATATATATATATATATATATATATATAGGTGTTTTGAACCCTTCCCACACTCTTGCAATATTCTAAACATTGGGCCTCATGCAAGAACCGTTCGTACGCACAGATTTGTTCTTAAATTGTGTGTACGAGTGATTTAGGAGCATTTGTGGCATTCAACAATGTTTTCGTATCCTAAGATATTTTTCAGATACGAACAAAATTTACGTGTGCTCCAGACCTGTCGTATATTTTACGAGCAGTCAGTCTGCTGTTATCCAGACGGATTTTCTTCACTAATAACTTTATATTTCGTTATTCAGAAAATATTTTGAGTCCAAAGAAATCACGCACCATAATTATTTTTGACAATAGGTTATTCTGTTTGAATTAGAATTATAATTTTAAATGTAATAATGACTAACGGATTAAAATATTTAAATTAAAATCAATTTGTTATCAATGCCGTTTTCTAACACTACAATATTAATATGAAGATCTCAAACTAAAACCAACTTAAATTATGAATTAATTTAAGTTTAATTTGTCTCGGTAACGCAGACTTTACCTTGACCTCCTCCTGTTGCAGTCATAGAGCTCCGATAGCTCAGTGAGATGAGCGTTGGCTCGTCGTTCCGAACCTTATGGGTTCAATTCCCACATGGGACATTTTTTTCTTTTAATTCATTCCAGATTTAAAAAACACAAGAAAACTATTTACAATACAACAAGAAATAAAGCATAAAGTCTTTTTAATCTGGAATGAATAAATAATCTAAAGAAGGAAGGAAAAAAAAAGTCATACCTTGTGGGAATCGAACCCACGAGGTCTAGATAAGGTTAGGAGCAGCTAACGGCACAATGCGTTCCCAGTTGCGCCACCAGGACGTGTGTATATTTTAAGGTCCACATTTATTATAAACAAACATTCTTTGGCTTTGGCTGGTCCTTTAATCCCATGAGTGACGCTGCTAAAAAGGACAGATTTTCTTTTCTCGATCTCGGAGAGCAGAACTTCAATCTCCGCACCCGTAAAGTTCTCCATTTTACTTTTCGCTGTCATTTGTATGAACGGACACTTCCTGCTCTCTGAGGCAGGAAACGTAGCCTTATATGGTGTTTTGAGGGGTGGGAATTATGTAAATAACCTCTCCGCGTGCACGCGCAGGTGGATAGAACAGGTGGAATTCATCATACGTACGCAGCTCATTTACACACTTTTCCTGAGGATAGAAGAGTTTGTTGAATCTGACGTGGCATGTTCGTACGAACGCTTCGTACGAACAAAAGTAAGAGAAATTTAGGATAAAAATACGAACATGTTCTTGCATGAGGCCCAATGTTTCTTAACTCTAATGCTCTAATCCGCTGCAGAGCAGAGATCCTGACACGCTGCAAGGGAAGCTTCTCCTGCAGTGTGGGCTGCACACAGGTGCAGCAGGTGCTAAATAATTTATTTTAAATAAAAATCCATGCCGATCGTGCAGCTCTTCCATCAATCGGCCAACAGTGTGTCATGTACAATCTTTAAAAAAAAACGTGATAGAGCGAGTCCGAAAAAATGAATTGCGATGTAGTGAGGGATTACTGTGTTGTCCTAAGTAGCTAAACTAATTAATAATAAGCCTATTTTATAGCCTACACAACATCCAAGAGATGAAAACTGCATACTTTTATTTTTCCTCTTTTCTCCTCGTCTTCTTTTCGCTTTTTCCTAAACTGGTCACCTGATGCTTTGACCTTTTCTTGTCCATCTTCCATGTGTGTAATTGGTGCTCGAGCGGAGTAGGTTATAACTGCATGCAGAACAACATGAGTCAAACCAACTTAGTCCTAAACTAATTCACCTTCCTTGGTGCGCAGATTGTTTTTTGTATTATTTTTTCAGCAATTTCACACGAATAAGCCGTGCACTATGGGCTATATTCACAATAATATGAATGACGTGCTTTGCTTGAGAGCAATCAATGGTGTGATTTACTTTCTAATTGTATTAGATGGGCTATTAGATGAACCCTGTACCAGCAAGGGAGACGAGAGAATCCACCGCCTCTTCTTTCACAATCTGTGTGTCAGACCTCAGTAAGCTACACTTTCTGCACCAGGCGAAGGATGCACACTCTTCGCAAGTGGGTGATAGGAGACCGATATGTAGGCTAGACAGTCTATTCAGGGGTCTGCAACCTGCGGCTCTAGAGCCACATGCGGCTCTTTGGTCCCTCTGCAGCGGCTTTTTCAAACTTTGACAAAAACTGACATAAAACTGAATTTTATTGGTTGTTATAAGACCAACAACAACAACAAAAAGCTATATCAACAGTTTTCATACTTCAGTTTTTTTCCCCTTTGGTAATTTATTTTGCAAATGTGTGAATACTAGAACAAATACAAGAAGTAAAACTTACTTTAACTTTATGTTTTATTTTTATACTTAATTATTTTGTCCACAATAAAAATATCACAGGTCTGCATAGTTCATAGTTATTTTTTTTAAATAAGTGGTTAAAAAAATATCATTTATTTTGTTTGTTTGTTTTTACAAGAATCTGATTTTTCTTTTGTTTTAAATTGCAAAAATGTCACTGAATGTTAAAAATCATTAGATAGTTTTAGCTTTTTAATGTGTGGTCCTTCCTGGCCACAAAAGCCCCACCAACAAACCTAAACGGCCCATGGGCCACCAATTGATAACCACAGTTGTAGCGGCTCTGGCCACATTTAAATTTTTTGTTGTTGAATTTATTCATTTTATAATAAACAATACAAATAAAAAAACAAAATCATATATACGTAGTACGAAAAAAAAAATATAAAATGAAAGTGAGCAGAAAGAAGAACATTTTCTTATTTTGTCTGTCCCTTTGTTTATTGTTAATTTAGTGAACAAAGGTGCAAAAATGGCTCTTTTGATCGTAAAGATTGCAGACCCCTGGTAATAAATAATAATAATAATGAATTCAATTTATAACGCACTTTTCATTAGTGAAAATCTCAAAGTGCTACACACATTGAATGCTACACACATACACCGGTAGCGGCAGACTACCATGCAAGGTGCTTTCCAGTATGCTGGTGAAGATTCTCAGTCGTCCAGGACATGATAAAATCAAAAAAGGCGTTCAATATAAGATCTACTGGACTTTTATTTATTACAGAAGACGTTTCGACCTCTATCCAGAGGGCTTTTTCAATTGGTGCTTTCCAGTCCTACCGGGAGCAACTCGGGGTTAAGTGTCTTGCCCAAGGACCCAACAACACATGGTGTGGGGAACTGGGATTTGAACCGCCAACCTTCCGATCAGGGGACGACTGCCATTACCACTATGCCACGGCCGCCCCCTATGCCATGGCCGCTGGTCTACATTAAATAATGTTTTGTTATATTTTTGAGGGGGAGGACAGGACAGGGGTAAGACCAGGCACTTGATCCACCCGGGGCAGCTGCCTATCGCCCATCAGAAACTGCCACTTGTTCAGTCAAGTACCAACATCTATTAGTTATTGATCAGGATGTGTTTAGTATAAATGTCAACCTAATGAAGGTTTTCAAACATCTGTGTGAGAATCTAGGACAGATTCAACATTAGTCAACAAACTCACAGCAGAGGAACTGAATAAATCACTCAAGGCTAAAGAAGTTGAGCACAACAAAATAAAAAGAGAAAGCTGTGCAACATGAAACAACTCTACGACTGTTTGTTTGTCGTTCACAGACAAAGAGCTGCTGTTTCGATCAAGGGAAGGAGACGTTATCAAGCTTAACGTCGTCACGAAGGAGCAGAACACCGTGGTGCCAAACCAACTGTTTGTAAGCACAGTTTATTTAAACAGTAAAAATGGTGTTTAAATGTATTTTTCTGTCAGCGCGACAATTTCCATAACTGTTTTAGTCATGTGTGTTACGGCTGGCTCAGGCCGAACACATTAAATGGACAAAGGACACAAGAAGGCAGAATGTAAAAATAAAAAGCTTTATTGAAAACTGCCCGACTCCTCCCTCCAGGTGCGGAGTGCACCGTCTTCTGGCACAGGGCAACAAAAAGGGAGCAAAAATAGACAGACAAAAGTACAAATAATTGGTGGACAAGAGTGAGTCAGCCAAAAAGAATATAACGTCCCCAGCGTCGGCCCAACCCATAAAAACAGGGCCGTCGCAGCCTATCTGGAGACGGACTACCTGACCAAAAGGGGACCCTAGGGGTAAAAGAAAAACGATATAACTGGACTACCGATCTCACTCTGTCATTAGGCAAACCAACAAAAACTCCAAACAGCTCCAAACTCCAAAACAGCTCCAAGCAGCTCCAAGCTCCAAACAGCTCCAAACTCCAAACAGCTCCAAAAAGCTCCAAACAGCTCCAAGCTCAATAATGTTCCTGGTTAAACCAGCTTAAACTAACCACACAGGTCAGCATCCCTGATATCAATTATCATTAGCAGGATCCTAATGTCATAAATGCAGCCTTCAGCTACCCAGTGCACTAAGCACAACAAAAGTCAAAAGATGAGCAAACATTCCTAAGTGCATCAAGCACAGTCAAACTCCACAAGCAAATGAGCTGACACAAATGCAACTAGCAGTCAAGACCAAACATGAGCTAGTAGCCACTCTTTAAGTGCATCTAGCAGTCAAGACCAAACATGAGCTAGTAGTTACTCACCAAGAACCTTCTAAACAGAAGATCAGACTTCAAGACAGGCAGGGGCGGGCGGAGAACACCCCACAGTACCCAAACAGTACTCAAACAGTACCCAAACAGTACTCAAACAGCTCAGCAATAAAGCAACCTCCTCTGAGCTCACAACACTCCGCATTCAAGCACAGTCAACTTGAAGTATATATAGGCGTGGCTCTCAGGTGTTCCTGGCTGAACACACACAAGCCTGATCACAATCAGACTAATTAACCACACAAAAGCATGACTGCAGTCAACATACATAAGAACTAAAAGGTGTCAGCATTGGCAGCTTCCTCAGGATATGTAACACCTCCACCACCAGTGTTTTGTATGGGGGTGATGTGGATGTCAGGTGAAAACATCTCACATCCGCACATGCAAAATAAATAGGACCCTAGAGAGCAACAATGTAGCGGTCACAACAGACAAACGGACTAAAAACATCATTAAAACTAGTCCGCCTAACCGCTAACATTATCAATGTCATGTTATCTTAAAATGTTCTGAAGCCAAACAGGCGACGCTTGTCTAGGCTTACTCTGTAAGACTTATTTTTGTTAACAGACACCAAACCAACATCAACATCATGACCAAGGATGCCAGTGGGAGAGTGGATACTCTTCATAACAGCCAGAGGGAAACTGTCATTTTCTGCATGTGGCAGCTCCACCATGTCAGCTGCAACAGCACTGTTTCCAGCCACACTGTAAGCACAGTAGAGACAGTTAGGCACAGATTCATTTGCAACATGTCCAATATAAGGCAGCAGCTTTTTATTTCTCACAGACAGTGAAAATGTGTTTTCTGCTGTACTTCCAGCCAATGATCTCACATCATTCTTCACAACTCTTGCTTTGTTTTCTGCAGGAGCTAAAAAAGAACACAATGAAACAGGTGGATTTGTTTCTTCTGGATCCTCCTCAGTTAAGCTCACTGGGACTTCTTCGGCTTCAGAGCTAAATAGAAAACATTCACTCAGGTCAATGTAATGTTCTTTCAGCTCACCAAAGTTTTTAAAATCCCCATCTTTAACTGGGATTAAGTCAGATTCATTTTCATGTTTAATTTCAAGTTCAGTTACATGAAAAAAGAAGAAACTGTCACCCAAATTGATGTCATCCTCATTTTTCTCCTCCTCTGGGCGATGTGAGGACAGTAAAAGTTTCTTCTCCTCCACTGGAGTTGGTTCTCCTTCACAATTCATCATGAAGCTGTTGCTCAAAACAAACTCATCCTCTTCTTCCTCCGGTTGATGTTCTAGAGGCGCCCCCTTCTGTTGAGGTGTGAGAGGCACCCGCATAGACACAGATGATGCATCAAAGTTAGGACATGCGTGTGGTAGCTCACCTGCTTGAGTGCAAAGCACTGGTGCAGTTACCACCGGATGACAGGCATGTTGAATTGTCAGCCTTCTCAGCCGTTCCAAATCCTCTTGTTCCTGAAGACGCTTAATTTCATCCAGAGCAGCTTGAAGTCTCTGTTGCTCAAGCTCTTGTTCTTTCAAGAGAGCTTGGTGTTTAATCATTAAGTTTCTTTTTTTAATTTCGAACTGCTCTAAAATAAGCTCTTTTTCTTTCCTTATTTGTTCATCATGTTTTCTTTTTAAAGCAGCTTCATTTTCCTTTTCCTTTAGACGCTCTGTATCATTTACCTCAGGAAAAATGTCAAGCATAAATAATTTAGTCAACAGTTCACCTTTAAAATGTTTTTCATGAATGCGGCTTCTTATATCAATGTTGAAGTGTTCTGCCACACTCAACATTTGTTCTATAGTGCAGTCAGCAAAGACCTGCACCGTGGGCTGTTCAATAAATTTCTTTAAATTGAACACCATGATGTGGACACAAACAGCTTTTAAGCTGTACCCCTCTTCAAATGACTTTCACTGTAAACAACAGCAAAATCACAGCTGCATTTGAACGCAGCACAATCCAAAAACACACACACACACACAGCTGCGTGTTTCAGCTCAATCAGCAACCAGGAGCTGGTCCTGTCAGCTCCAGAGAGTGCAAACTACAGCACATAGCTGTCAAAACACACCAAATGTAAAAAAGGAGCAATTATGTTAACTGCGGTCCAAAAACACTTGGCTTCAAAAGACTTCACAACACTCTCAATATTTTAAGCACAAAAAAACTCAATGTCTGCTCAAAACCAGAACAAACAACTCAATGTCTCAAAAATCCAGGCAAGGACTCAAAAGGGATTCAAGATCCAGACAAGGAGCAAAAGGAGAAGAAGGATCCAAGATCCAGACAAGGAGTCAAAAAGGATTCAAGATCCCGGACGAGGCGCCCAAAATATGTTACGGCTGGCTCAGGCCGAACACATTAAATGGACAAAGGACACAAGAAGGCAGAATGTAAAAATAAAAAGCTTTATTGAAAACTGCCCGACTCCTCCCTCCAGGTGCGGAGTGCACCGTCTTCTGGCACAGGGCAACAAAAAGGGAGCAAAAATAGACAGACAAAAGTACAAATAATTGGTGGACAAGAGTGAGTCAGCCAAAAAGAATATAACGTCCCCAGCGTCGGCCCAACCCATAAAAACAGGGCCGTCGCAGCCTATCTGGAGACGGACTACCTGACCAAAAGGGGACCCTAGGGGTAAAAGAAAAACGATATAACTGGACTACCGATCTCACTCTGTCATTAGGCAAACCAACAAAAACTCCAAACAGCTCCAAGCTCCAAAACAGCTCCAAGCAGCTCCAAGCTCCAAACAGCTCCAAACTCCAAACAGCTCCAAAAAGCTCCAAACAGCTCCAAGCTCAATAATGTTCCTGGTTAAACCAGCTTAAACTAACCACACAGGTCAGCATCCCTGATATCAATTATCATTAGCAGGATCCTAATGTCATAAATGCAGCCTTCAGCTACCCAGTGCACTAAGCACAACAAAAGTCAAAAGATGAGCAAACATTCCTAAGTGCATCAAGCACAGTCAAACTCCACAAGCAAATGAGCTGACACAAATGCAACTAGCAGTCAAGACCAAACATGAGCTAGTAGCCACTCTTTAAGTGCATCTAGCAGTCAAGACCAAACATGAGCTAGTAGTTACTCACCAAGAACCTTCTAAACAGAAGATCAGACTTCAAGACAGGCAGGGGCGGGCGGAGAACACCCCACAGTACCCAAACAGTACTCAAACAGTACCCAAACAGTACTCAAACAGCTCAGCAATAAAGCAACCTCCTCTGAGCTCACAACACTCCGCATTCAAGCACAGTCAACTTGAAGTATATATAGGCGTGGCTCTCAGGTGTTCCTGGCTGAACACACACAAGCCTGATCACAATCAGACTAATTAACCACACAAAAGCATGACTGCAGTCAACATACATAAGAACTATAGGTGTCAGCATTGGCAGCTTCCTCAGGATATGTAACATGTGCAATTTAAAAATTACAATTTTTAGCATTAACCAATTTACAGAAGAGATATGAGTTGGAAATTCTGGAAAATGTGCTGATTGCATGACATTTATGAGTCTGAAATGTGTCAGAAATGCCAGATATAGACATAGATAAGGAGAAAAAATGGCATCAGAAAGAACAAAATAAAAATATATGGTTTAAGGGCAATTGTTGGAGAACTGAGTATATGTGCAGATGAGTTCCTGATGTTGGGTTCAAACCGTAAACATGAAATTCAGAAGCTAGAGGTGACATTTTACTATCCAAGCATGGTTAGACAGAAACAAGTCGTAACGACTAAGAGTTGTCTGGGTATGTGTTAATCAGATCAGACATTTTACAACCAAACAATGCCACATTTTACTGTATATAATGTCGAACAATATAAATAAAAAGTGAGATGAAAAAAAAAAAAGCTTTTAAATTAGATGATTTTTATCTGTTTTTATGTCGTTAATTCACAAGCTTCTTTAAGAGCACTGACTCCACGTCAGCTGGTGTTTTACTGGTAACTATGCTTTTTAATCCCATCCAGGACAGATCCAGAGCTGCCAAGTATCAGGTGTCCCCAGACATGCAGCACGTGCTGTTTGCCTTCGATCTGAAGCCGGTAAAAGATAACTCTACCTCCCAAGAGCGCTTTTATTTTGAAACTTTGCCTGTGACTGCTGTTTGTCTCCACAGATCTACCAGCACTCATATGTGGCCAAGTACATCATTTACAGCCTCGTGACACAGTAAGAGCAGCCTTTGTTACGTCGTTCTTCTCTTGATTCGTCTCACAGGTCTTTGACCAGACCGCTGCCCTCAGTCCGACCCCATCGCCACTTCACTGACGCCAGTCGTTTACCTCTTTCAGCTCGCTTCACGGTGCTGCTCTGCGTTCTCTGTGGCCTGTTTTTAGCCTTTAATCCATCTCTGTCTGTTTATTTCCCCTCTGCACTCCAGCTGACTGAGTGAACGTGTTAAAAAACAAACGGGATGTGGATGATAGATGAGGGATACACAAATCTAAACTCAAAATGCTCGACTTCATGGCTCTAAATGTGCAAACTGAACATGGTCAAGACGATCTTCACTTTTCTTCACAGGGAAACTTGGCCTTTAAACCCCCCTGAGGTGCATGAAGCGGTCCTGCAGTTTGCCGGATGGGGACCCCAGGGCCAGCAGCTGGTAAGCAGGCTGTACCCCTTAGATCACCCCTACTGAGACTTCAGGTCTGTCACATCTGTCACAATCAGGCAGGAGTGATTCATGATGTTTCAGGGAGGAAAGGTAATAAGAGATGTATTTACTCTGTAACAGCAGCTTTATATCAACCTGAAGCTCTGTTTGCTCTGACCTTCATCAATGTCAGACAACTTTATATTTACTTGGTGACAACTCCTGAGCTGCTGAGAGACACAGAGGCAGATGGCATCTCAGACAACCTGTGGCTTGGACTGTCTGAAGCTGCAGCGGGTCGAGACGTTTAAACACAACACAGTGACCGAATCATTGCTGTGTGTGTGTGTTCACATCTGCCTTTAAATAACCTGTGAGAGAATTTAAAGTGACAATCTTTGAGTAAATGAGGACATTTTAACTTTCTTGCACACATTTAAAGGAGCTGTATGTAACTTTTCTAACAATATATTTTTAACATATTTCTTCACTCTGTCACTACCTCCTGACATACTGATTTTAGACAAGTAATCTCTGAAAAAAACTATTGTCCCCTTGCTTCTCTAAAAGCATTTCTAAAAAGCCACAGTGACACGCCGTTAACCAGCCAATAAAAACAGAGTTTGTAACCAGCCAATAAAAACAGAGCTTGAATTTGAATCAGCCAATAAAAACAGAGCTTGAATTTGAATTTCAGCAGAGCAAGGGGAACAGAGCCATATATGGCTCTGAGGGGGAGGGACCAGAAACGTGTCTCTGTTCAAAATTTTCCTAAGTTCCAGCGTGTTCCAGAAATTACATAATGAACCTTTAAAGAGCTGTTATTCAAATAATTTGCCTAAAGCATTAATGTCACATACAAATAAAAAAATACAGGTAAAGAAACAGGCAAAAGATGAAAGTAGGAACAAAATGTATCAATATTTTCATCCAAAAAAATAATAAAAATCATCAGATAACAAGATATTATTGTTATTGCTAAAAGTAAAGGTGATTATGTCTTGGCCCGTGTGTGTGTTGTAAGTTGTGTTAGCAAAATGAACCTCTGGAGAGATTTGAATGACTCTTTCAGAAAGTACATCTTCTACTGGTCAACATTTAGAGTAAACCTAATTTAAGATGGCTGCCACAGCCAACACTGAAGTGGTCTTAACTCTGTCAGTTTTGCAGATGTTGCTAATATTTGGTGTGGTAGTAGATGAGCATCATAATAATAATAATAATAATAATAATAATAATGAATTCAATTTATAACGCACTTTTCATTAATGAAAATCTCAAAGTGCTACAAGGTGCAACAGAATTAAATGTCAATAAAACGTCAATATCCCCAACACATGCTCAGAGCACTACTCATTGTTCCATTTTTCTGCTTAAAACTTTGGCTTCAACTACTACTCTGTTAGTCTGTCAGCAAAATATCTCATGACCCACCGGGCAGATTCTGGTGGAAATAATGAGTGGATGTGCAGCTTCACTTGTTTAACCCTTGTGAGTCACCCCAATGCAAGATGGCCGCCTAAGGAAAAAAAAATCAGACAGAATTTAAATTTTGAGTTTAAATGAGTCATTTCCAGCACTTATTGAGCATTGTCTGCACACATCTGTGTGTTACTTTATTTTTAGGGGGTTTCTCCAAACTTTGACTTTTCTTATCATAAGTTCATCTCAGCTGAAATCTCAATGAAAGGTGGCGGGCGATATTAATTCCGTTAAGGCATCCTAGGCCTTTAACTAAATGTTCTAGGAATAATTTTGCTGCCTCCACTTCATATCTCACTGAAACCATTCTAACTTTTCTGCTTACTATTTTAACTCGTGACAAATTGCGCTTCATGTTTTGTAAAATAGCAAATGTCTAATGTGTACAGCCTCATCTTCATACGAATAAAACATTTTCTGCCATTTCTAATGTATGTGTGTGTGTGTGTGTGTGTGTGGGGGGGGGGGGTGTAAACTGGACGCCTCTATCATTTGAGGAACCTATGCCTTCCAGTCCTTATATTCCTTAAAATTATAGTTTCCTCAAGTGATTGGGGTGGCTGAAGATTAATCTATCGTAGCCAAGGCCACCAATGGCCACCCCTTTGCTCCGCCATTGCACCTGCTGCTGGATAAAATTGCCCCCTCCATTCGCTGGGATCTGTCATTCTGCACCACAATGTAAAACTAAAAGAAAGAAGAAGAAAAAAAACTAGCCCCACATAAGAATTACTGAAGTGAAACAGATAAACACAACATAAATGACTTGTGCTTCAGTTGCTTCGATCAAAACAATACAACTTTAATAAATTCAGCAACCCTGCCTGCCTTTTGATGTTTTAAAACCTTGAAATGTTCACAAATTGTAGAATAAAGTCTTGTACACATTTAGCCTGAAGCGCTTGAAGGTGAGAGGAACTTCTGTTCATCCCTAAAACAACTTTTTGTTTCATTTCAAATTATAAACTTGTGTTGAAAAATTCAACAACAGCAGGAGAAAAACACCTGATGTCAAATATTCAACAAAACCTTTCAGAATAAAAGAAGTTTGATAAATTTCAGTGTATATCAGAAACTTTTAGAGGCTAAATGTTGTTTATTTTTTAAACAGAGAAACTAAAAGTATACCTGTGGGTGAGCTGTGAAAGCTTTGTGCTCATACAGTCATTTAAAATGTCTGTCTGAAATAAAATACAGTATGTCTAATCACAGTAAAACGTTATGCAACAACATCCCCTCAGGTTATTATTTGTAAGCTAAAGATGTGAACATATGTAAAGGTTAATAATAAAGATTTGAGATGCACAAATTGGATTTTTGGCCGATATCCGATATGCCAATATATTAAAACTTATTTGGCCGATAACCGATACCAATACCAATTTTTATTTTCCTAGACACCTGCTTACAGAGGCACTACATATCTTTCTCTGCTGTGGAATTAAAATATTACATTATTCTGCATGGTCTTTGTCAGGTTGGTCTGCTACCAAATGCAGATGCCAAAAAGGAGGCTGAAAATGATGCAACACTTCAACATAGATTATGTTTAATGTCAAATTTATTCATGACATTTACTCTCTAACACAATGACAACACTGGAACAGTGCAAATTTGTAAAATTTCACAAATCTAAACTCAACCTGTTCACTAGTGACAAGTGAAGAGTGCATAAGTAATAGTGCATTAATATATATACATGATAGTTTCTTGAATTAAAATTTAACTTCAAACAGAAGCCTATTATATCAGTGTTATTTTGATGGAATGGCAGATGTCCGATATGTAACTTTATCGTTAATACTGGCCGATACCATGACGATAATATCGTGCATCTCTAATAAAGATTTTACTTGTTGGTATTGTTCACTAAAAATAAAATTAAAGGGCTGGTGCCTTTTGTACAAAAAAAAAGCTCTAAAACTTAGTGAAATTTTCCCATATTATTCCTAACCTGCTCTTTATGATATCTATCGTAGTTAAATATGCACCAAATGGGGGGAAAAAAAGATCTGCTTGTTCTGAGTCAAAAACACAGACAGTAACCAGACAAAACATAAGCACAGAAAAACCCCAACAATGTTGTTTATATATTTTTAAAATTAATGTCATTTTTGGGGGTAAAAATCCTAATGCAATTGATTCAAGCGCCTAATAATCTTTTACGTGATTATTTTGTTTACTTCAGTTTCTGCTCTTGTTTTGTTTGCACATGTCTTTCTGTTGGAGGGGCTCCGACAGCAGATAGTCCCACTTTTCATCAGCTGAGACCTCAACGCTTTCTTTTTCTTCCTTAATTGCTCTCATTGTGTAATTACTTCAATAACAGATGCATTTCTGTGAAGAAATAATAACATTTTGAGGACGTGACGAGACTTAGCCAGCCGAGGGAAGACGGCAGATTAATTTCCATATGGTAATAATACACCTGATTGTTTCCTTGGCGGAGCCGGAGCCCTGCTCTTGGTTTAATGAACCTCGGCGCTTGTGCAGGAAAACAGAGATGATCTCTGTCAGAGCTGGGGATATTGGACATGTTTTTTTTCTTTTCTTTCCTCATCCCAGTCTGGAATGAATTCTCATTAGGTTTATCAGAGTTGGAGTTATTTATCATCAAGTTTTGCATCAGCGTGTAAAAATGAAGTGTGTGTGCACAGTGGGGCATCGAGAGGAGCGTGGAGATGAATGATGCAGCGCTCCCCTCATTAAACTACGAGCGGTTACTCCAGCATGACGGTGCAGTCAACAGGACCAGGTCAACACTCAAATAAGCACACACACGAGAGTGACACATAACTGACAACATGAGAGAAGTTTGATTTGGGACTTCAGTCAGAAACCTGCTGTCTGCGCTCCACGGGTACCACTGATGCTGCTGCTTTCATCTCGCTGCCCTTTTGAGTTCCCTCGTGCAGCCGTTCACTCACTCTCGGTTCTTTCTTGTTCTCTAAATACTTACAAATTATAGAATAAGTGAGTGTAAATGTTTTTAAAAATGGTATTTGTTTCATGCACCATTCTGGATTGTTAACGACTAAGATACAGTTGACGCAGTGCTGTTTTAAGTGAAATCAGATGAGTTTTGTTGCGTTTCAGATGTTCGTGTACACAACAGCGGATTCTCTCACAGTGAAAAGTTTTAAATCCAGGTCTCAGAGTGGATGTTTTTAGAAACGCAGTTTAGCTGAAAGTGGAAGTGTTTGCACGTGTGCTCAACGGTTGCAGTCTGTCATTTTCTTGAACCCTTTCAGATTTATGATTTAAGGGTGTGTGACATGATTTTGGAACTTTGCATAAAGTGGCACAACATATATATCTTGTATCATTCAACTATGTTCGTTTTTGCAAACATAATGATAAATGAATGAAAATTTGTTTCAAAGTGAGTTTAAAATTTGCGCCGTGTTTCTTCACGGGACATCCGGGTACTTCCGCATGCGACGTCTGTGACGTAGACACAGGAATGTCTCCTAGAACGCCCCTTTTACATAACAATGGCGCACAATACAGAAACCGACGAATTTATCAATCTAAGTTTAGATTTGAGCGATTTGTCTTCAGTTTGGGAAGCCGAAGTTAGTTCAGGGGGTTGAACAAGAAACAGCAGGTTCTGCCTCACCGTTCAGGTGGAGCGAGGGGGACAGCTTTATTTGTTTTGTCCAGTCTTGATGAAGTTTTTCATCTTTTGGGAAAGTGAAAAGGCTCACTTGTTCACTGATGATATTAGAACACACAAATGCGACACAACGTAACAGCATTTTTCAAGTTATACAAAAAAAATTTGGCAATCTTGCAGACAATGAATATGCGTTATCCTAGCAGACGCAGACTGACATTCCTGTGTCTACGTCACAGACGTCGCATGCGGAAGTACCCGGATGTCCCGTGAAGAAACACGGCGCAAATTTTAAACTCACTTTGAAACGAATTTTCATTAATTTATCATTTTGTTTGCAACAACGAACATAGTTGAATGATACAACATATATATGTTGTGCCACTTTATGCAAAGTTCCAAAATCATGTCACACACACTTTAAAGTAACATGTAGCAGCAACCCAAACCAGCCACTAGGGGGCGCAAATGTTTCTCTTGTGCTAGCCCCAAGCCCGTGTAAACGATGAGGGTTGTGTCAGGATGGGCATGCAGCGTAAAACACTTTTGCTAAAACTAATATGCAAGTTTGTCCAAACGACACAGCGACACATCGCCCAGGGCCCAAGCTACTGACCACCACCAGTGATGTTGACCAACAGGATGCCAGCATAAATTGTGCTACTGTTAGTTGAAGACCGAGGAGGGAAACATGTCAAGAGACAGAGGGAGAAGAGGAAAGCCAAGAATGTAGGACGGAGGGTTGCAACTCTAACTGTGTGGGTGATGACAGGCAAAGGTAGAAAGCTGGCTGACATGAGGCAGAGAAGGAAGGTAGATGTTTTACATGTCCAAAACACCAAGTAGCACCATGGGCAGAGTTTGAGCTATGTCATCATAGTGAAAAGTGTCAAATAGGGTGATGTGTCTGGAGGTAGAAGTAGAAGGTCAATGCTAAATGTTGTCAGTGTTGTGCTCCACAGCTTTGATATGAGGTGGAGGAGAAAGATAAATCTTAGTGGTTGGTCCAAATAAACATTTGGATGTAGCTGTTCTCATGCTTGCGACTGAAGTGTCTACACGTGTGTTGTTGAAATCCAAAACCCACAGCACCATCTAGTGACCTGGCATGTAAACTACAGCAGCTCCAAGGTTTTTGCGGTCTTGTCTAAGCAGCGACTGTGACCACAGCGTTACTGTGTGAACGTGAAGAGTGTTTACTGTCAACGTGGGAAAATCTGTAATTCTCCCAGGAGATTATTTATTTGTAACTGAGCCTAAATGCTGCAGCATGTTTGGTGCAGCTCACAATGAGCCGGACAGAAAATGCAGGAGGCAAATTCTGCAACAAAAATTTAAAACTTGATGAACTCAAAAGGCAGGAGTTCAAGGCAGCTTCACAAGACGAGATATGAACAGACATATGGATTAAGACACACCAGTGAGTACACATCATGTATTAGAATAGGGGTTATGAGGGGTGCAAATCTCTCAGTGTCTGGAGAATCGATTCGATTCCGATTTTTGGTGTCACGATTCAATTCAAAGTTGATTTTTCGATTCAGAAATGATTTTTGATTCAGAAACGATTTTTCTATTAAAATGGTCATAAATTTAGTTTCAGTTTTGTAACTGACAAGCTGAAAAGAATAAACAACAATGTAAACAAATGGAACATTTATTTAAAACAATAATTTTAAACTGAAAACATTAAACAACAATGTAAACAAATAGAACATTTATTTAAAACAATAATTTTAGGTTCCTTATTGTATCAAATTTTTTGCATCGTTTGATATTTATACCAAAAATAGGAACAAATAATACAGGAATGCATTAAATTCTGTAACTTAAATAACCAGTATTAGCTTTTTGCTCTGTTACTTATAGAAGATTATTGTTTGAATTGATTGTTTGAACTTGTTTTGTTTTTGAAAAAAGGGGCAGATAAAATAAGATTTCTTCTTCTTTCTGCCACCTTTCATTTTATGTATTCTTTCATATACTATGAGATATGGTTTTATTTTCTTTATCTTTTGGGTTTTAATGTAAAAAAAATAAAAAATAAAAAATAATCGATTTTGGGGCTTTTAGTATCGATTCTGAATCGCCAGGACTAAGAATCTAGATTCTTTTAAAAAATCGATTTTTTTTTCCCCTGCACCCCTAGTTATGAGTGTGCTGATTATTAACAGTTAACCAACACAGTCCTTACTTCGTGGGCTCATCAGTCCCACGTTCATCTCCCCACAACTGGCACCAGACAGAGCATTTAAGAATCTGGGTTTCATCAGCTCATCTGCTGCCAGTGTTTCCATTTCTTCCAGTGTTGCATCGTTGTCTGAAAGTCGACACGAAGTTTCATATTGATGTTAAAAAAAATACTTTAAAGGTTTTGATATTTACCAACCACAAGGACACATTGATTTTAGTCTATTTATATGGCACAGAAGCGACTGATGGCTCTGACTTTTTCCTTGTCCAGATTTTCATATTTGAAAACAACATCTACTACAGATCGACGGTGCAGAGCCGATCAATCCGCTTGGTTTCCACCGGGAAGGACGGAGTCGTCTTTAATGGTCTGGCTGACTGGCTGTACGAAGGTAAGACAGTTTGTAAAACTATTAAATATTATTGAGCATGCATCAGAGTATTAAATATATAGTTATTATGCAGGACTGTTTTCTTTCTGTGTGAACACAAAATGTTTACACGCAGGAGTCAAGTGTCACTCAATTAAAAAAATGTCACAACTGAACATTGTACTGGTAGAATCTACTTTTAGAGGTCAAGGGGAGACATGATGAAGTTTCATAACTTCTATACTAAACTTAATACCGGTAAGTAAATAATACTTTGAAGTATTAGCTGATTAAATTTAAACACAGCAGCCCAGTGAGTCCTTTATATATTTCTGTCAAATTAAATAAAATAAAAAAATCCTATTTTCAAAATGAATGCATATACTACTTCCACCCTGATACATTCTTAAAGCAAACAGAAAATATTACCAGTAACCAGATTGTTGGATATTTTTCAGTATTTTTTCCCCACTAATAAAGGCAGAGAGCTTTATTTACTGCAACTTTTATATTTTGATAAAAGCAGAGCTTACAAAAATACATTTCAGTGCAGCTGTCCAAGACAACAAGGGTAGATGGGGTGTACAGGGGCTGCAGCTTCGTTGTGAAGCTCTGGCCTTGTCGTTTACATAAGTCAAAGTCAAAGTCAACTTTATTGTCAGAACTGCAATATGTACAGGACATACACAGGATTGAAATTGCGTTTCTCTCAGATTTCTCTCATAAGAAAAGGAAAGAGAAACATGAGGAAAGAAGGTATAAAAAGGGATCTCACACTGTGTCCTTGACACACAGGACACAGTAGCCGTGTTTCCATCAAGGTTTCTTGATTTGCATTTTGAAGTATCGCATCAGAAAAGCTGAATGGAAACGGCACGATTCGAATTAACTTCCTCTAATTCTCAAAAAAGTTGATACGCTCGCTTGAGGTGGTTTTGGGGTTTTTCGAAACAGAGCTGATGCGCAAAACGAGAGATGGAAACAGATTTGCGACTCAGTTCTGACGTAGCGAACATTTACGTCACGTGACTTCGTCTCCGGACAACATGTAACATCGCTAAAACTAGTTGGCATGACAGAATAAATACAACTTGCCCGATAGCAACACATTCCTGAAATATTCTCTCCATTTTGCCGAGATGTGTGGTTCGGTTCCTGTTTTCAACCGCTACTTCCTGTTTACTGTAGACGTGCGTAACGCTGACGTCTGACGTAATGCCGCTTTGCGTGGCCTGGTGGATTCGCTTCAAGCCAGTTGATGGAAACACTTCTGATTCGCATTAATTTTTATTTACATTTTTGCAAAATTTCAAAAATTCGCTCAAAATTCGAATTGAAAATAGATGGAAACACGGTTAGTGTAAGGTATCAAAAAAACTACCTCAGCACAAAAAAAACCCCCAACAAAGATAGACACAAGACATTTTACAGGTGGGGGAGGCTGACAAAGGCAGGGAGATTGTCCGTAAACACAGACAGAAAGTTCCTTGGTCCTGAAAAGATGGCACAGTGTCTGTCTGCCTGCTCAGCTCTGATACAGGTCCACAGATGTTGTCGGGGTGGGGGGAAGAGCAGAGTTTCGTGATTTCCATATCCTCCAGGAGCAATTTGAGATAAGTTGACCCAGCCAAGGCCAAGCAGGGAAGCTAGATCCAGATAAACAACATTTGTTTTGGGGCAGGCTGACAGCTTGTCATGAGGAATCCAAACAGACAGATTTGTGGTCATTCCACCGATCTATGCTTGTAGCCTTCTCCAAGGTCAATTCCTTCATGCCAGCGAGTTCCAGGCTCTAAAAGCATCTGATTCTGAGCGCTTGAAGCACGGTACGATCCTTCACATAGGCAGGCAGCCTCACCATTGCCCAAAACTGCTGCCGACGTCGTCCTAATTTGTCGATATCCCAGGTACCCACCGATTCCAAAAGGCAGATCACCCTGTTGTCGTAATCCAATTATATTCCTTCAGGACATGAGGGTTCTCCTGCACCCTGTTTTCTCCTTGAGAAAATTTTATCAATTGCGTTGAGGGAGCAGCTGATCAAATTCATAATTTACGATTTGGAATATGTGTAAAGACAGAGAGGCTCTGAGAAAGAGTCACAGGACGAGCAAAAGCAGGAGGGAGGCAGGAGAGGGAAAAGAAAGAGTCTGTCTTCTTCGAGAGCAGGTCAGGGGGAAAATGTATAGAAAATAATTAATAAATAACATAAATAACATTAAGAAAACCAAATAAAATGTTAGAAAATGAACTTAGTGATGCAGACATAATGTAACAACTGTTTTTAGAGCTCACTTCCTACAATCTTCACCAGCGAGTCTCCACCTGCGCCTGTTTCCGTCTGGTTGGATAACTTGCAGCTTCTGAAAACCACCTGTTTGTCCACTACCTGCGCTCTTCTTAGCATATGTTGCATTTGGCCAACAAACTTTGCCAGAAAGTCCAAGTCTTGGGTTTCGTGCTCCCCTGTCTGCGCAGGCACACGCACAGGTGTGTGCTTGATGCGAAGCTGCACAGCTGGCTCCGTCTCAGCGCTCCTCCTTCCTTCGCTCGTCTTTGTGCTCATCTCGTAATGAATTCATGTGTGCAGCGCCGCTGCCTCACTCAGCAGATGTTCAAAAAGCTGGAATACTTGTAATCTAACGCAAGACGTTTCCTGATTACAGCATATGTGGGACTGACTTTCTAATTACGCCCTGCTTTGATAAGAATGTGTTTACAAATGAACAGACAATGGCTGCTCCTCTTCAGTCATTTCTAATAAAGTTCATGTGTCTCTTCTCACATTATTCTAACTCCAGCATTGTTCTGATTATTAGCGGTGGATTCAATCAACTTCTGGATGATAATTGAAGGGAATGTGATTACGAGCTCCAGTTAATTTCAGGGAAATTCAGTCAGAGTGTGAACCGTGTCATGGCCGGCTCTAATCGCTGCTTCATTAAAGGGATTATTTCTTTGTGGCAGAGACGCAACACGACAGGAAGGAGGTAATCCACTTTTCTGAGCTCAAATAAAGGCTTGTGATGTGAATAATCTCTCATGAGGTAGTATTCATATTCTGTGAGGTCATTCAGGAGAGCAGAGATTTGGGAAAAGGCTGTTGGATGATGGTTTCAAGGCGAGGCCAACTCGTGGATCCAAGCCGGATGTTGAAAGGTCTCGAAAGGATTCAAAAGATCCAAAAGAAGAGGCGAAAACTGAAACAAATGCTCGTCTAAGAAAATTACCTCGCAGAAAACAACAACCGAGTAAAAGATGGGAAAGCTTGTCAAATTAGCGTAATATTAAAGGTATGCTGGTGAAGATTCTCAGTCATCCAGGACATGATAAAATCAAAAAAGGCGTTCAATACAGAACAACTGGACTTTATTTGTAACAGGAGATGTTTCGCTCTTCATCCGAGGAGCTTTCTTAATTCAAAGAGCACAGAGTGTGGGGTTCAGGTTTTAAAGGCTGAGATAAGATACACACATACCTATGTAGATTGAGATAGAGGTAGTAAAATGGACACGAAGAGACAGTAAATAAACACAAAAACTGTTCCAGATGAGTTGTAGTCATTTTAGTACAACCTTGTAAATGACCGAACGATCTCATGCAAGATCCTGTGTGTTGTGGAGGATTCTCAGCTACTACCCCACCAAATTTAGCTCAACATCTTCAAAACTGACAGTTTCAGTCATTTTTATGTAGCTTAAGGCCAATTAGCTGAGTCAGCCATCTTTATTTAGAGTTACTCCAACGTGCATCCAGTGATTTCATTCTGATTCTGATCATTTGCAGCACGGTGGCACAACTGGTAGAGCTGCTGCCTCTCAGCGAGAAGGTTGCCGGTTCAAATCCCGGTCCGGGGCCTTTCTGGGTGGAGTTTGCATGTTCTCCCCGTGCATGCGTGGGTTTCCTCCGGGTACTCCGGTTTCCTCCCACAGACCAAAAAACATGCTTGTTAGGCTGATTGGTGACTCTAAATTGACCCTAGGTGTGAGTGTGAGAGTGGATGGTTGTTTGGTGTGAGTGAGACAGGTCCCTCTTGTAAATGAGTCCCCGTGACTCAACGAGGCTAGCCTGTATAAATAAAGGTTGAATGAATGAATGAATGAATGAATGATTAAAGGTGGTTCCTGAGGTATTTTGCTAACACTATGTTCCATTGCAGCAAAAACGTTGGCTTATCGTTCATGTTTCTCTGACAGCTGAAATAGTGGCGTTACTGAGCCGAAGCAGAGCTGAAGTTACAGAGAACCACTGCAGTTTTATTTGAGGTAGAATCCTTGAGAGAATAATGAAGTTTCACAGCTTCTGCTGAGCAACAAACTGCACCCAGCCTCACACCAGATGTCTTCTTCGCTGCGTCATAACTATGACGTGTCACAAATAGTTAACATCGGATGATAAACAGGTCCACACCGTCCTCCTCAAGGCTGACCCATCATTTTTACTGGGAGAAGAGATTGTTTGGACCTCCACGTGTAGCAGCAGGGTAATCATCCAAGGTGCTTTAAAAAGAGCTCTTCTGCCCTCTGCTGGAGGGAACAGGAAAGGGTCATCAGTAAAAGATGTACATCAGAACCAGCAAAAAAAGGGGGAAATTAAACAGTTTAATTAGAGGTGGGAATAAATTTAAAACAAATCATGATTATTGGGAGGCCAACATGTGTCTAATTACTGATAATATCTGACGTTCTGGTTTGTTTAAAGTCGCTGAATTAATCAGAATTCTCCACAGAAGTTACTGCTTTTTTTTTATTTTTTATAAATTGACTTAATTCCCCCCATGTCTTGTTAAACAGCCTTATTAAAGCTGTTGGTCTCACACTAAATGCCTTCATTCACTGTTATATTATAACAGAAGACAAGCTGCAGAGGAAAAACTGCTTTAATGGAGAATTTAAACAACTGAACTGAACCGATTCTCAGAATAAAACGTATCGAACTAGAGTTAAAGGGATTGTGACATGATTTTGTAAATTTGAATATTTGTCAGAACATATATATCTTATATCATTGAGCTCTGGTCGTTTTTGCATAATAAATTATAAATATATTAAATTTTTATTCCAAGTTATGGTAGTTTTTTTCTCTGGGATACGCCCCTAAAAATCTGCGCATTTCCGCAAAACGTCATCTTGACGTGACAACGGGAAGGCACGCTCCAACGTGCATTTAAATAATAATGGCGGAGCATGTCCTATCGCGTCTGAGATATCATTTTGAGACAGTAAATCTTCCAAAACTCTCATTAATAAACACTCCCTGAATAAAAAAATTACAGATGTTACCTGATGGCGCAGACATAATTTAAAAATACATACATAGCAACGTGTTTGCTCCGGGCTCTCGGCTAATTTTTTTTAGAAGCTATCTTGGCTAACAAGAGTCCCTGACACCGGTCACGTCTGAGATATATCATTTTAAGACAGTAAATCTTCCAAAACTCTCATTAATAAACCCTCCCCGAATAAAAAGAAACGAGATGTTACCTGATGGCGCAGACATAATTTAAAAATACATACATAGCAACGTGTTTGCTCCGGGCTCTCGGCTAATGTTTGTTAGCTGCTATCTCGGCTTATTACCGGTCGCGTCAGCGATATATCATTTTAAGACAGTAAATCATCCAAAACTCTCATTAATATCCCTCCCCGAATAAAAAGAAACTACAGATGTTACCTGATCGCGCGGACATAATTTAAAATACATAAATAGCAACGTGGCCTGTATCTCGGCTAGTGTGTTAGCAGCGAACAAACATAATCTGCCGTGATAATTGGCTTTATACACTCAAAGTGTATAAAGTAAAACAACATGAACTCACGTAAAATAAATAGTTTATAATCTAAAACACTACACACCTCCGATTATGTTTACACAAAGACTTACTCATCTCCTGGACAGTCTTCCGATGGTCCCTGCGTTGTTTCGACATGGTAGCTCCTGGGACTTTCTTCTGTAGATTTTCTTTTAAAAATAGTAGGAATAGCATCCGGTTTTAAAAGTCTTCTGAATCTTACTGGTAATCCTAAAGATTCTTTTATACCAGGTGCTGAAAACAATCGGCAGTGAAATGGTCGCTGCAGACATACGACTCCTGGAACCCACCGGTCCTTGTCTGGTCCATTCTTGACAAAGTTTGTCATCTTTTGGAAATTTGTGAAGGCTCACTTGTTCACTGCTGATATTAGAACACACAAATGCGCTACAACGTGACGGCATTTTTCAAGTTACACAAATAAAAGAGGCGATCCTTCAGGAAATGAATGAGTATGGCAAGCAGTTAACACACCTAACAAACGGGCAAGGCTCTGCCTTCTTCCCGTTGTCACGTCACACTGATGTGTCACGTCACACTGATGACGTATTGCGGGAATGCGCGGAATTTTAGGGGCGTATCCCAGCAAGTACCAGAGAAAAAATTAGCATAATTTAGAATAAAATTTTAATATATTTATAATTTATTTTGCAAAAACGAACAGAGCTCAATGATATAAGATATATATGTTCTGACAAATATTCAAATTTACAAAATCATGTCACAATACCTTTAATAACGATGGAGGAAAGTGGATTTAATTAGGAAATGTAAACAGGTTCTCTCTGAGTTTATTTTTCTTAAAGTAATTTGTTTCTATTTCAAAAAGGCTCCATTTCTTTCCTTTCTTTTCTTTCTCATGTCACTTTCAGGACATTTTAAGTTTGCTTTGCCTTCCTTTTCAGTAAATTGTGTCCCTTTTGTAAAAATTAATAAATAAATGTGTCCTGCTGTTTCACCAGAGGAGATACTGCAGACCCAGGTAGCCCACTGGTGGTCTCCAGACGGGCTGCGTTTGGCCTACATGACCATCAACGACACGCTGGTGCCCAGAATGGAAGTCCCGTTTTTCACAGGCACATCGTATCCCACCAGCCTGGACTATCATTACCCAAAGGTAAACCTACAATCATCACAACGTGAAGTACACAACACTGCAAACCCAGAGTGGATTTAATCATTAGTTTCAACAGACGACACCAAAAATGCAAAATGCGTGTCAGAACAGCTCAAATTTCCCTTCAGATGAGCTCGATCCTTTTATGGTCCCTAAAGGATTTATTTTGAATATCTGTCTCTGAAGCTGAAAGTCACAAGTTTTTCTAAGAAAAAGTTTGATGATCTTCATGAAACTGGTAAATCATTTGTGTTAAATTCAGAAGAACAAGCTTCTTCGTATGAATGAAACTAAAGTAAAAAGCTTCTCCCAAAGATCCAGGTTGGTGGCTAAACATGGTTTTAAGTGTTAGGACGTAAAACCTTTTTGTTTTATCAGTGACTTTAAATGAATCTAAACGTGTCCTTTTGTCCTTTGCAGGCTGAGGAAGAAAACCCTGCAGTGCACCTGTCGGTAGTGAGCCTTCATGGACCCCTGCACACGGTGGCGATGAAGAAACCCGACGACCCACGGATCGGGTGAGGGACTCTGTCAGCATGAAGCTGCGA
>JBBPBX010004623.1:0-27658 GCA_038048925.1 Garcialebias charrua
ATTAGCGGTACTGCATTTTAAATAAAAATAGCACAAATCCGCTTATGAATTATAAAAGTTAGTAACTCCGTTGTAACGCTGATAAAAATGTTTAGGTACGCTATAAGCGGATTAGCGCATTAGCGGTCCATAGCGGTTTGATGCCCACCTTTGTATATATGTATGTATATATATAATAATCTGTATTCCTTTTAATTTACCAGAAACTTCAAAATAAATCCTCACCCTATACTCAAACCAGTTTCAGCGTCTCACTGCCACCAGCTGGTGAAAGGCACATGACCTCAATTTGAACCCCGCCTACTGGAACCGGTACTGAAAGCACAAAGGGGCACTGTGGAAACGGAAAATGAAGCAGTCCGACCTGTACCAGCCCAATAAGACCCAATAGGGGCAGATCCGAGCAGGACCTGTGGAAATGAGGCTTTAGTGATTGGGTGAGAAGTTCAGTTAACCAGGAGAGACTCAGCATAGTGCCAATGCTCCTCCACATCCAGAAGAACCAGTTGAGGTGTTTGGGCATCTGGTAATGATGCCCTTTTAAAAATATCTCCAACAAGAGGAGACCCCATGGAAGACCCAGGATACGCTGGGGGAAACTACATCTCTCTGTTGGCCTGGGAACACCTTGGAGTCCTTCCAGAAAAGCTGGAAGTTGTGGCTGTGCAAAGAGATGTCTGGACCTCCCTGCTCAAGCTGCTGCCCCTGTGACCCGACTCCAACACAACCAGGAGGTTGCCTGTTTCACTACATCTCTCTCCTGCAAAAAAGAATGTAACAGCTTTCATAGCGCTGCTAGCCAGGAGGCTGTGTTAAATTTTAAATCTGCAGCTACAACAACACATGCAAGCTGGGTTAGAGAGCTCCTTTTCTTTTTTCACACGGACAGGCATCAGGATGACTTTGGCCAGAAAGTCTGAATCATTTGTAAGAACTGAAATCCTTCTCATCCTTCACCTCCTCAAGGTAAAGGGTGTCATTCAGAGCACCATGTCATCAAACGGATGCATATATGTAACATGAATGTGTATGTATGTGTATTTACAGGTCTTTCACCTTTGTTTTTAGATTTTTGATTCATTCTATGTGTTAGATGTATATTATGTTTCTTGTTAGGTATTAATTTATTATGTTAAAACACAGTTAACAGAATGCAAAATATCATTTTGGTTAGATTGACATTTGAGTTATGACAATTTTTGTGTATTCATAGGTCAGTTTACTGTGATGGCCAGTATGAATTGAGTTACCGTATTTTCCGGAATATAGGTTGCGGCTTTTTGCCTAATTTGCATGCCCTGCGACCTATAGAGAGGTGAGACCTATTTATGGATTTTTCCCCCATATTTTTAGACCAATTTATGGCTCAGATGTGACCGTTTTTCATTTTGGCAGAAAATGGTGCAGTACCACTTTTGTCCGCTAGGGGACACTTCCAGAGAGTCCACCGACCGTTTCCAGCTCATGTGTCCGAAAAAAGCCTCCTCTGCTCGGACTGACTCTGTCGCTGCCCGGCCTCCTGCTCTGGAGGTAACTACTGTTGGCTGTGTTTGTTAGCTGTTTGTTTGTTTGCAAGATAAGTCAAGAACCACTCGGCGGATTTTTATGAAACTTACAGAAAGTAATCACTGTATGGACATTTACAACTGACTAGCTTTATGAGATGTTTGAGATTTAAAAAAAAAAGATCTTTCAGCTTCGTTGTTAGCGGTTAGCTATCGTAAACACATACCTACTATTTAGATAAATAGCTCATAAACCACTCAGCAGATATTTTTTCTGCTCACAGTGTGTAATTATATGGCTCTAATTTACAAACTGTTGCCCTGTATGAAACATTTGAGATAAAATTCAAAATTGTATTCGTTTTTTAGAGACAGAATCGTCTCGTTAGCTTTCGTTTTATTTGAGTGAGTGCAGCTACAGTATGCGCTCTCAGGACATGATTACCTGTAGTGTTCCGTCAGTGAGGACTGAACTTGGAAAAAGGGCCTTCTCCTACTCCGCTCCTGCTTCCTGGAATATCTTACAAAAAGATCTGAAGCTCTCGACCTTGACTTCTCTAAATGGTTTTCAGAATCTGTTGGAATCCTGGCAAAAACCAATGCAGATTTGTTCCTGTCTTTGATTTTATACGTCTACCTTATAATGTTTTGCTAGTTTTTTGATACTTTGTTAAAAAAAAATATATAATATTTTGTTTTTTTCTCTCTTTTGTTTTCTATTGTTTATTGTTTGTTTGTTTAAGGAAATTCTATCATTGCTGTTCATTGTTCTTTAGTTTTAGCAGGTCACTTTCGTAAATGAGCCCATGAGGTTCAAAAGATTTACCTGACTAAATAAAGGTTGAATGAATGAATGAATTTCCGTTTATAATGTTATAAATAGCTCATAAACCACTCTGCGGATAATTTTTCTGCTCACAGTGTAATTATATGGCTTTAATTTACAAACCGTTGCCCTGTATGAAACATTTGAGATAAAATTTGATTTTTTATTCGTTTTTTAGAGACGGAATCGTCTCGTTAGCTTTCGTTTTATTTCCGATTATAATGTTATAGCTCATAAACCACTCGGCGGATATTTTTTCTGCTCACAGAGTGTAATTATATGGCTTTAATTTACAAACTGTTGCCCTGTATGAAACATTTGAGATAAAATTCGATTTTTTATTCGTTGTTTTAGACGGAATCGTCTCGTGTTAGCTTTCGTTTTATTTCCGTGTATATTTTAGCAAATAGCTAATAAACCACTCGGCTAATAAACCACTAACCCTTGTGCTATAATGTCAGCTATAATTTTTAGCAAACAAATAATTGTTTTTACCGTGTTAATCTTCTTAAAAGCCTTGCTGTGCGCTCCTGTGGCAGACATTTGCAACAGAGCTAAACACTCGGTCCATATTTCCGGGTTGTCTCAGCGGTGACGCGTCACGTCAGCGGTGGATGACGCGTTACGTCGGCGGTGACGTAGGTGCAACCTATATGTAGGTGCGATCTGTTTATGGATTTTTCCAATTTTTTGGCAATAATTGGACAAAACTACAGTACCTATATTCCGGTGTGACCTATATTCTGGAAAATACGGTACCTCCACATGTTATTTGGTTGTAGAAGTATATCCAACAGTTTTCTAAAAAGTTTGATAAATTCTGTTCAGTGGTTAAAGAAAAAAGTCAAAATGTTGCAAACAGACAAATAAACTTGACTTCAAATAGTCACCGGTAATAGGAAAAATTCATTCAAGGTGAGATGGCTGTAGCAGCTATCTTGAAATACAAGGGTGCACCCCCACACANCCACCCACACACACACACACACACGCACACACACACGCACACACATACCCTCATAAGACAAACTGGTTTGAATAGATTCTTTGCCTTTAGTAAATTCTCACCCGTTTTGTGTTTCTGCCTCCTTCTCAGAAGGGTCCACCTCCTGAAGGTGTTTGTAGGTGTGGCCTGAATACTTGGATCCTCCAATGGGGTTTATCCTTCCTCTAGGTATGGGCGGAGTTCTGCGAGGAGCTGACCAATGGGCTGACCTTGTTTTCTGCTCAGGGCTTTGAGTCGAGAAACCACTTCTGAGGAGGGAAAACAAGGTTTTAGACGTTAATATTTATTCATTTGCGAGTCTGCTACAAAGTTAAGACTCAAAGCAGTCTTCTGGCTTCTCAGATAAATGAGAAAAGAAAAAAATAAGATCGGATCAGATACAGTACTTTATTGATCCCGCAGGAAATTGTTGTGCCAGAGTTTCAGTACAAGGAACAAACTCAAGGAATCACACAAGTTCCATCCATCCATCCATTTTCGTCCGCTTATCCGGGGTCGGGTCGCGGGGGTAGCAGCCTAAGTAGGGAGGCCCAGACTTCCCTCTCCCCAGCCACTTGGAGCAGCTCCTCTGGGGGAATCCCAAGGCGTTCCCAGGCCAGCCGAGAAACATAGTCCCTCCAGCGTGTCCTGGGTCTTCCTCTGGGTCTCCTCCCGGTGGGACATGCCCGGAACACCTCACCAGGGAGGCGTCCAGGAGGCATCCTAACCAGATGCCCGAGCCACCTCAACTGGCTCCTCTCGATGTGGAGAAGCAGCGGCTCTACTCCGAGTCCCTCCCGGATGACTGAGCTTCTCACCCTATCTCTAAGGGAGAGTCCAGACACCCTGCGGAGAAAACTCATTTCAGCCGCTTGTATCCGAGATCTCGTTCTTTCGGTCATAACCCAGAGCTCATGACCATAGATGAGGGTGGGAACGTAGATCGATCGGTAAATTGAGAGCTTTGCCTTTTGACTCAGCTCTCTCTTCACCACGACAGACCGGTACAGCGCCCGCTTCACTGCGGACGCTGCACCTATCCGCCTATCGATCTCACGCTCCAGTTTTCCCTCATTCGTGAACAAGATCCCGAGATACTTAAACTCCTCCACTTGGGGCAGGACCTCCTCCCCGACCCGGAGAGGGCATGCTACCCTTTTCCGGCTCAAGACCATGGCCTCGGATTTGGAGGAACTGATCCTCATCCCGGCTGCATCACATTCAGCTGCAAACCGCTCCAGCGAAAGCTGTAGATCACGAACTGATGAAGCCAATAGGACCACATCATCTGCAAAAAACAGAGAAGCGATTCTAAGGCCACCAAAACGGATCCTCTCAACACCTTGGCTGCGCCTAGAAATTCTGTCCATAAAAGTTATGAACAGAATCGGTGACAAAGGGCAACCTTGGCGGAGTCCAACTCTCACAGGGAACGAGCCTGACTTACTGCCAGCGATGCGGACCAAGCTCTGACACCGGTCGTACAGGGACCCAACAGCCCATATCAAAGGGCCCGGTACCCCATACTCCCGGAGTACCCCCCACAGAACCCCCCGAGGGACGCGGTCGAATGCCTTTTCCAAGTCCACAAAGCACATGTAAACTGGTTGGGCAAACTCCCACGCACCCTCCAGGACCCTGTTGAGGGTGTAGAGCTGGTCTAGTGTTCCACGACCAGGACGAAAACCACACTGCTCCTCCTGAATCCGAGGTTCGACTATCCGACGGACCCTCCTCTCCAGAACCCCTGAATAGACCTTACCAGGGAGGCTTAAGAGTGTGATCCCCCTATAGTTGGAACACACCCTACGGTCCCCCTTTTTGAATAGGGGAACCACCACCCCAGTCTGCCAATCCAAGGGAACTGCCCCCGATGTCCACGCGATATTGCAGAGTCGCGTAAGCCAACACAACCCCACAACATCCAGAGCCCTAAGGAACTCAGGACGAATCTCATCCACCCCAGGAGCCTTGCCACCGCGGAGCTTTTTAACCACCTCGGCGACCTCAGCACCAGAGATTGGAGAGCCCGACCCAAAGTCCCCAGGCTCCACTTCCTCAGTGGAAGACGTGCCAGTAGGATTGAGGAGGTCTTCGAAGTACTCCGCCCACCGACTCACAACATCCCGAGTTGAGGTCAACAGCACGCCATCCCCACCATAAATGGTGTTGGTCGCGTACCGCTTTCCCCCCCTGAGACGTCGGATGGTGGACCAGAATCGCCTCGAAGCCGTACGGAAGTCATTCTCCATGGCCTCTCCGAACTCCTCCCACGCCCGAGTTTTTGCCTCAGCAACCACCCGAGCCGCATGCCGCTTGGACTGCCGGTATCTATCTGCTGCTTCCGGGGTCCCACAGGCCAAAAAGGCCCAATAGGACTCCTTTTTCAGCCTGACAGCATCCCTCACCGCCGGTGTCCACCACCGGGTTCTAGGGTTGCCACCACGACAGGCACCAACAACCTTGCGGCCACAACTCTGATAAGCTGCCTCGACAATAGAGGCGCGGAACATGGCCCACTCGGGCTCAATGTCCCCCGCCTCCCTCGGAACGTGTTCAAAGCTCTCCCGGAGGTGGGAGTTAAAGCTCCGTCTTACGGGAGACTCTGCCAGACGTTCCCAGCAGACCCTCACAATACGTTTGGGTCTGCCAGGTCTGACCGGCATCCTCCCCCACCATCGGAGCCAACTCACCACCAGGTAGTGGTCAGTTGACAGCTCCGCCCCTCTCTTCACCCGAGTGTCCAGGACATGCGGCCGCAGATCAGATGAGACGACAACAAAGTCGATCATCGAACTGCGACCTAGGGTGTCCTGGTGCCAAGAGCACATATGGACACCCTTATGCCTGAACATGGTGTTCGTTATGGACAATCCATGACGAGCACAGAAGTCCAACAACAGAACACCACTCGGGTTCAGATCAGGGGGGCCGTTCCTCCCAACCACACCCCTCCAGGTCTCACTGTCATTGCCCACGTGAGCGTTGAAGTCCCCCAGCAGAACAAGGGAGTCCCCAGGAGGCGCACCCTCCAATACCCCCTCCAAGGACTCCAAAAAGGGTGGGTAATCTGCGCTGCCGTTTGGTGCATAGGCACAAACAACAGTCAGAGCCCGTCCCCCCACACGTAGGCGAAGGGAGGCTACCCTCTCGTTCACCGGGGTGAACCCCAACGTACAGGCACCGAGATGGGGGGCAACCAGTATGCCCACTCCTGCTCGGCGCCTCTCACCAGGGGCAACTCCAGAGTGGAAGAGTGTCCAACCCCTCTCAAGGAAACTGGTTCCAGAGCCAGAGCCATGCGTTGAGGTGAGTCCGACTATTTCTAGCCGGAACCTCTCAACCTCACACACTAGCTCAGGCTCCTTCCCCACCAGAGAGGTGACATTCCATGTCCCAATGGCCAGCTTCTGTAGCCGAGGATCAGACCGCCAGGGTCCCCGCCCTCGGCCACCACCCATTCCACAATGCACCCGACCCCTTTGGCCCCTCTCACAGGTGGTGAGCCCATGGGAAGGGGGACCCACGTCTCCTCTTCGGGCTGTGCCCGGCCGAGCTCCATGGGTAAAAGCCCGGCCACCAGGCGCTCGCCAACGTGCCCCTCCTCCGGGCCTGGCTCCAGAGTGGGGCCCCGGTGACCCGCGTCCGGGCGAGGGAACATTGTTTCCATTTATTTTTCTCATCATAAGGGGTCTTGTGGGCTGCGCTTCGTCTGGTCCCTCACCTAGGACCTGTCTGCCTTGGGTGACCCTACTAGGGGCATGAAGCCCCTGACAGCATAGCTGTCACAAACACAAGTTATAAAAACATAACTGAGAATATAAATAAATACCAACAATTAAGTTCTAAACCAGGTCAGGTACAGACAGAAACATTGAAGTGGTTATTGTACTACAGGATTACTTTTATTGTCCTATGTGCAGAAAGGGGGAGGAGTTAAGTTTGAAGGACTTCCTGTGTTGTTCTGTGGATCACCTTTTTGGTCAGTCGACTGAAGGTGCTGCAGTGAGTCCGGGTGTCATGTAGGGGGTGTGACGTGTTGACACTGTCAGAGACTGAACTGAGCCAGCTCTCTTGATGAGTTTATCAAGTCTGTTGGCATCATCATTATTAACTTACTGTTTATGTGTACGAATATTTCTGTCCAGTGTCCTGAGATGACTCCTGTTGTGATTTGGTGTTAAATAAATAAACTGAATTGATTTGAATTAAATTCAGTCACGTCATTCTGTTATTGTTCTTTATTCAAACTTTTAAAACATGCCTTTGATTAATTTAATTTAATTTATTTTCAGTGTTTTTACATTTTTATTTTTATTTTTTTAGGTCTGCAGCAAAGATTTAATGAAATGAAACTGTAAGACAGTTGCAAAGAAACAAGCAGCTTCTCGTTTTGTAAGCCGTGAAAATGTCGTGTTTTTCACACCTAGTTGTTAAAACAACCTGCTTTGTTACCACGGGGATAATTGGACTGATAAAAAGACAGGTAATGACACTGTAGGTTCTGAGTAAAAGCTGGATTCATTCAGAAGTAGACACAAATCTAGCGATAATAAAAATTGTAATGGGTGTTTTAACCTTATAAATTTATTTACGTTACTAATCTCACCGCCATTAAGCTTTATTGGCTTCAACTAAAATGTAAACAAAAGACTAACAATGAAAATGAGAGAAATACAATATTTTTCTTCTGAAATTGATTAAGGAGCCACAGATTGAAAACTGTGCAGATTTCAGCTTTAATATGAAAGGGCATTTATTTTGTCCAGCAAAATGATAACAATTTTGCTGGTGTGTGTGTGTGTGTTTCTAGTTTATTAAATGATTTATTTAAAGGTATTGTGACATGATTTTGTAAATTTGAATATTTGTCAGAACATATATATCTTATATCATTGAGCTCTGGTCGTTTTTGCATAATAAATTATAAATATGTAAAATTTTTATTCTAAATTATGGTAATGTTTTTCTCTGGTACTTGCTGGGATACGCCCCTAAAATTCCGCGCATTTCCGCAATACGTCATCACCAGTCGTCGTCGCCAGTCATCAACGTCACAACGGGCAGAAGGCAGAGCCTTGCCCGTTTGTTTTGTGTGTTAACTGCTTGCCATAGAGATTCATTTCCTGAAAGATCGCCTCTTTTTTTTGTGTAACTTGAAAAATGCCGTCACGTTGTAGCGCATTTGGGTGTTCTAATATCAGCAGTGAACAAGTGATTCTTCACAAATTTCCAAAAGATGAGAAACTTCGACAAGAATCAGAATGGACCAGACAAGGACCGGTGGGTTCCTACTCGTATGTCTGCAGCGACCATTTTACTGCCGATTGTTATCTGGAAAGACCTGGTTTACAAGAATCTTTTGGATTACCAGTAAGATGGAGAAGACTTTTAAAACCGGATGCTATTCCTACTATTTTTAAAAGAAAATCTACAGAAGAAAGTCCCACAGGAGCTACCATGCAAACAACGCAGGGACCATCGGAAGACTGTCCAGGAGATGAGTAAGTCTTTGTGTAAACATAATCGGAGGTGTGTAGTGTTTTAGATTATAAACTATATATTTTACGTGAGTTCATGTTGTTTTACTTTATACACTGTGAGTGTATGAAGCCAATTATCACGGCAGATTATTTATGTTCGCTGCTAACAAGCTAGCCGAATCAGTAGCACACACACTTTTCTAATAATGTATTTTTAAATTATGTCTGCATCTGTAGTTTCTTTTTATTCGGGGAGGGATATTAATGAGAGTTTTGGATGATTTACTGTCTTAAAATGATATATCGCTGACGCAACCGGTAATAAAAAGCCGAGGTAGCAGCTAACACACTAGCCGAGATACAGTACAGGCCACGTTGCTATTTATGCATTTTTAAATTATGTCAGCGCAATCAGGTAACATCTGTTGTTTTCTTTTTATTCGGGGAGTGTTTATTAATGAGAGTTTTGGAAGATTTAGTCTTAAAATGATATATCTCAGACGTGACCGGTAATAAAAAGCCGAGGTAGCAGCTAACACACTAGCCGAGATACAGTACAGGCTACGTTGCTATTTATGCATTTTTAAATTATGTCAGCGCAATCAGGTAACATCTGTTGTTTTCTTTTTATTCGGGGAGTGTTTATTAATGAGAGTTTTGGAAGATTTAGTCTTAAAATGATATATCTCAGACGTGACCGGTAATAAAAAGCCGAGGTAGCAGCTAACACACTAGCCGAGATACAGTACAGGCCACGTTGCTATTTATGCATTTTTAAATTATGTCAGCGCAATCAGGTAACATCTGTTGTTTTCTTTTTATTCGGGGAGTGTTTATTAATGAGAGTTTTGGAAGATTTAGTCTTAAAATGATATATCTCAGACGTGACCGGTGTCAGGGACTCTGTTTGCCAAGATGGCTGCTAAGAAACATTAGCCGAGAGCCCGGAGCAAACACGTTGCTAATAATGTATTTTTAAATTATGTCTGCGCGATCAGGTAACATCTGTAGTTTCTTTTTATTCAGGGAGGGTTCATTAATGAGAGTTTTGGATGATTTACTGTCTTAAAATGATATATCTCAGACGCAATCGGACATGCTCCCCATTATTATTTAAATGCACGCACTGGCGGTTCTACACACGGGCCCACGCGGGCCCATGCCCTTGTATGATGGACCATGGCCCGCCCTGTGGCCCGTGCTCCGAGCAGAAGCGGAACCAATGCTCATGGCACATACCGATACCCATAGATATCATAACGTCTATGCCGATACCAGCCTTGTTTACGTATCGATCCAACCCATGATGCACGTTGGCTTCAAACTATGGGATGGATTTCCTGAACGGAGGCGTGTCTCATGAACCCAGAGTAACAAGACCCGCCTCACATTCAGGAAATCCAGTTCATAGTTTGCAGGCAGCTACAAGCGTGAGGGGCTGACTGAGTACTCTGTTGGGTTTGTTTTGGCATCGTTTTGAAAGAGCGGGTCGTTTGTTTATGGATTGTTTACATGGAGCTGGTCACGTTATGGATTGTTTACATGGAGCTGGTCACGTTATGGATTGTTTACATGGAGCTGGACGCTTCTGTCGCAAGATCGGACAACACTGGTGAGTCACGTAGCATCTTAGCTAGCAGCTAGCCGACTTTTCATCGTAACATGTGCGTTGTGTGGAAATATTTTACCCTCAACACTGCAAGACAACAACGTTCAATGTCTGCAGAGCCATAGCGCCACATTAAACCGCGGTCAAGTTAGTTTTACGCCGGACATTTGAGCTCTGGGCTTCAGCGGTGTGTTTTTCTTTTTCATGCCGGGAATGGCGCCTTGTTTCCGGGCAGCTGCTGTCAGCTTCCGCCTGGGAGCTCCGTGGCTTCGCATCATATCATAATACAGCTACAATATAAAGCATGTAAAACACTAAAAACAGGAACATGTCTGTGTTGGTTTATGCCATGAACTTAGCAGATGTAAAGCCATTTAATATTTAATTTATTTATTCATTCATTTAAAAGAGACAAAAGAAAACAAATTCATCAAAAAGAAAACATTGAATGAAAAGAGTGCAGAAAGAAGAAAAAATCTTATATCACCCCATTATTTAAAAGAATATATAAAATAACTTTAAACAAACAATCACTTAACTCCATATCTGTAAAATTAACTGAATTATAACCATTTTTGAGTTGGCTTATTTCAATTGCCTGCTGCAGCAATCTTCAATTCAACTGTACTCAAAAGTTAATCAGCAGTATACATCCGTTTATTATTTCTTGAAAGATGTTTCAAAATCTGTCCAGAGGGTCATGAGATATTTTGCTAACAGACCAACACCATTGATTCTAAATAAATAACGCTATAATTTTAAAGAAAGATCTTATGCATTCTAAAAGTCCTTTGCTTATGCTTTGGGAATGAGTCTCAGCTACTACCACACCAAATTTTATCTCAATTTTTTGTCAAATTGACTGAGTTGTAGTCAATTTTGAGTTGTTCAGTTAGCTGTGGCAGCCATTTTGAATTGAATGTACTTTAAAAGTCAACCAGTCGTAGAGAGCCATTCAGTGATTATTTCTTGAAAGTTTAATCAAAATCTGTTCAGTTGTTCATAAGATATTTTGCTAACAGACAGATGCAGAATACAAACATAATTTGATAATTTCTGGCAAATTTTGCCAGAAATCATGATGCCAGAAATCATGAAATTCTGCGATTTTGTATTCATCAAAATCACAGAATACAGTTGCTGTGATAGTAGGGCAGCCAATGCTGTTACCTGTATATAATTTTGGACTGAGAAACTGAACCAAGACTTCACCTAACAGTTATTTTCATTATCATTTTATTTGCTTATTAATATATTTTATTCAGTCAATACAAATACTGTGTAAAATGTTTTATATTTTTCTCATTTGATTTTTTAAACTATTTTCTTTGGTTACAATGGTTAATAAAAAAAATAAGAGTCAAGTAAGATTTCGAATCTGTCTTTTTCTCCGAGATGAACGTGTCCCTCTGACAAAACCTCTGGCCCCAGCTTGGCCCCACCAGTACAACTGGTCTAGAACCGCCACTGAATGCACGTTGGAGCGTGCCTTCCCGTAGTCACGTAGGCACGTCACAATGAAGTTTTTGCGGAAATGCGCAGATTTTTAGGGGCGTATCCCAGAGAAAAAAACTACCATAACTTGGAATAAAAATTTAATATATTTATAATTTATTTTGCAAAAACGAACAGAGCTCAATGATATAAGATATATATGTTCTGACAAATATTCAAATTTACAAAATCATGTCACAATACCTTTAAGCTCAATAACTTTATTACCATTTAAAACAGGACATCTCACCATACAAATTTAAATGAGATTTTGTTGCATTTCTTGGCACCATAGTGACAAATAATTTATAACATATAAAACAATATAGAGAAAGATGACAGAGCAAAAAAAATTGCAATTGTAGTACAATAAACAAAAAATACTATACATCTATTTATGTATGTATGTACATGTATACACATATGTACACACAAAATGTATCCGTACATACACAGTATATGTACGTATGTTTAAAAATATATGTATATATATGTATATATATACATGTATATATATATACAGTGTAACACCACCGCTTGAGGTGGAGAAGTGTCACAAACACATCCGAGGGTCGTGGGGTGGAGAAAGAGTAACCACGCTGAAAGGGAATAGCTTGGCTGCACGGACTTTATTCAGCTGTTCAATACAACGTCATCCCCTCATGAACGTTGCCCAAATGTTCTGTGCTTTGTCTTACGGAAACGTGGATTTCTGAAGACACTCCTGACTCTGTTTACGAGCTGGACGAAAGGCTATTTTTCAGAACAGACCGGTGCACCGAGACTACGGGGAAAACGCGAGGCGGCGGTGTTTGTATTTACGTACACAAAGACTGGTGCACGAACTGTGCTGTGATAAAAAGAGCTTGTTCAGCTGCCGTGGAGTTGATCACAGTTAGGTGTCGCCCGCACTACATGCCACGTGACTATTCTGTAATTCTAATCAGCGTTATTTACATAGCACCCGATGCTAATGCTAATGACGCCCAGGGAGAAATTCATGACTTACTCACCTCGCTGCAGTGTAAATATCCTGAGGGGCTTTTCATTGTTTGCGGGGATGTCAATCACGTTGATCTTCAGGTGTCCCTCCCAGCCTTCAATAAGAACGTCTTCGCAGCCACGAGAGGAGATAAAACACTCGACCAAGTCTTCACAAATGTAAAGGGGGCATACACGGCGAAGACACGCCCAGCGCTCGGATCTTCAGACCACGAGTCTCTGATCCTGGCGCCAAGAGAACTCCCTCCACTCAGGCGGTCCAAGCCGGAACAAAGACAAATAACAATCTGGCCTCAAGATAGTTCCCCCTTGTTGAGAGACTGTTTTGAGAGGACAAACTGGTCTGTTTTCAGGGAAGCGGCCACTGATGGAAGTTCAGTGGACATGGAACTGTATGCTTCCTCAGTCCTGGGTTACATCAGTACATGCTCTGAGAATGTATCCATAAAAAAATATGTTAAATCCTACCCGAACCGGAAACCTTGGTTAAATAGAGAAGTTCACGCCTTGTTAGCAGCCAGAGACACTGCATTCAAGTCAGGAGATAAAGTGGAGCTGAGGAAAAGCAGGAATGAACTGAAGGATGGCATTAAGAAGGCCAAGGCCACGTATGCACAGAGGATCGAGGGACAGTTCACCTCACAAGACCCACGGAGCATGTGGAAGGGTATTAAATGCATAACAGATTACAAAGGCAAAAACAAACAATGCCCCAGGGACCCATCTCTGCCTGATGCCCTCAATAAGTTTTATGCACGTTTTGATGATCCAAACAGACCTGCTAGCACCAGACTCACCTCATCACCAGATGAAGAGCATCTCAGGGTGTCCGCAGCAGAAGTGAGAGGCAGTCTCAGAAAGATTAATCCTCATAAAGCAACCGGACCAGACAACATCCCAGGGAAAGTTCTGAAGGAATGTGCGGACCAGCTCTGTGAGGTGCTGGCTGACATCTTCACCACCTCACTTGCACTGGAGTCAGTTCCCACCTGCCTGAAGACCGCGACCATCATCCCAGTCCCAAAGAGCTCCACAGTGACTGGTCTGAATGACTATAGACCAGTGGCCCTCACCCCGATAGTCGCTAAATGTTTTGAGAAACTGGTCATGTCCCACATCAAGGCAACCGTCAACATCAATGAGGACCCTCATCAATACGCATACCGTGAGAACCGATCAACAGAGGACGCCATTTCTTCCGTGGTCCACACTGCTCTCACCCACCTGGATCAGAAAGACTCATACGTGCGTCTGCTCTTTGTGGACTTCACATCTGCCTTCAACACCATGATCCCCCAAACTCTGATAGACAAACTATCTACACTTGGACTAAGCCCCTCTATTTGTAACTGGGTACTAGACTTCTTAACAGACAGACCACAGTCCGTGAAGATCCACAACTTCTCCTCCTCCACCATAACCCTTAGCACTGGCTCTCCTCAGGGATGTGTGCTGAGCCCCCTTCTGTTCACTCTGCTCACATATGATTGTACAGCCACACTTCCAGGCTGTCATATTGTTAAGTTTGCAGATGATACAGCGGTGGTGGGATGCATTACAAACAATGATGAGTCCAGCTACAGACAGGAGGTGGAACACCTGGAGAGCTGGTGCAAAGAGAACAATCTTCACATGAATGTGAAGAAGACAAAGGAGATGATTGTGGACTTCAGAAGGAACAAACACAACCATGCCCCACTGAAAATAGGTGGGTCTGCAGTGGAAGTGGTCTCCAGCTACAAATACTTGGGTGTACACATGAATGATAACCTCAGCTGGAGCAACAACACCACCAGCCTGATCAAGAAAGGTCATCAGAGACTCTACTTCCTCAGACGGCTGAGACGAGCTGGTCTGAGCAGCCCAGTCCTCACCTCCTTCTACAGGTGTGCAGTGGAGAGCATCCTGTGCTCCAGCATCAACGTGTGGCATGGAGGCTGCACAGTTGAAGAGAGGAAAGCTCTGCAGAGAGTGGTGAAGGCTGCACAGAAGTCTGTTGGAGTCAGTCTCCCCACCATCACAGACATTTACACCTCCAGATGCAGGAAAAGAGCCACCTGCATCATGAAAGACCTCACTCACCCAGCACACTCACTCTTTGCCCCACTCCCCTCAGGACGGAGGTTGAGGAGCATCAAATGTAGAACCACTAGACTGAGGAACAGCTTCTACCCTGAGGCTGTTAGACTCATGAATAAATAAAAATAAAATAAAAAATAAACACTGCAAAATATCACATCATGCTGATGCTGATCTGTTTTCTTGTTGCTGTATTCATCTGTGACCATCTGCTCATACAAACTCATGTTCGTGCTGCTGTTTATTCCCACTATATTAGGCTTAGTGTATTACTAGTTGATGCTTTTCTTAGTTAATTCTAGATGTTATTACTGTTTTTCTCTTTCATTGTTGTTGGATGTAACTGGGACCTCGTGTACATAATCTCGTTTTCATCTCATGTACCACATGCGGTGCAAATGACAATAAAGACTCTCTCTGATATACACATACACAGAGTGGGTGGAGGGATCATCTCATCCTATGAGAAGGTGCAAATGCTCTGAGCACTGTTTACTATGGACTCTGTGTTCTTTAATCAAGACAGCTGGTTTGTTACGTGCACCTCCAGGAACCTGGTGCCCCTCACCACCTCCACCACATGTGCAGACTTTCTCTGTCAGAATGCTAGAAGAAAGTTCTGGTGGTGCTTTAAATGTTGAGGAAGATGAGAAAGAGACCAGCAGCTCCTAAGAAGTGAGACAAGTTTTGTCCAGGTGCTAAAGTTTGAAAAAGTGAACATTTACCATTTCCTGTCCTATAGAAGGAGGGAGGAGTTTGACATCCTGAAAGGAGGGTTCCCGCTTACACTCACGAAGCTGAGAACCAGTATTTCACAGTGCCTTCATGCATCATCTTTACCCAATTTTCCTTTTCAGGTTGCAGGCAGCTGGTGCTTATCTCCAGCAGTCACTGTGTGAGAGGCAGAGGACACTGGACAGGACACAAGTCCATCACAGAGACAAACGAGGCAACCATTCACTCTCTCACTCACCCCTAGGGACAATTTAGAGTTACTAAATAATCCAACATGCATGTTTTTGGTCGGTATGAGGAAACCAGTTCACCTTGAAGAAAATATTTGGAGCATTTTCATGCAGAGTCATTATTTGTTGTAAATGACTCAGCTACCCCAACATCAAACTGTAGTTCAATAAATGTACAATTGACTAGATTATAGTCCATTTTATGTCATGTAAGTTAGAATTTGATTTGATTTCCAAAATTAATCTGTTATAAATGTATGTCCAATGATATAATATACGTTTATGTCTTATTGCATAACTTTTAGTAGTTTGTTTTGCTGACAGATAAACAGAGTTGATTCCAACAGTTAATAAGTTCTGTTTTAGGTGAACAACTTATACATCAAGGGGCAACGGGAGTATGTGATGTGAAGGACTCAGCAAAATAACTGAAAAAGTGACTAAGTTATAGTCAGTTTTGTTTCCTATGGTCAGTTGTTTGTGATGGCCATCTTGAATTGGGTTGGCCCTAAAAGTTTATCACCCAAAGAGAAATATTTAATGAACGTGTCCTTAAAGGAGCTGTATGTAACTTTTCTAACAATATATTTTTAACATATTTCTTCACTCTGTCACTACCTCCTGACATACTGATTTAAGTAATCTCTGAAAAAAACACTATTGTCCCCTTGCTTCTCTAAAAGCATTTCTAAAAAGCCACAGTGACACGCCGTTAACCAGCCAATAAAAACAGAGTTTGTAACCAGCCAATAAAAACAGAGTTTGTAACCAGCCAATAAAAACAGAGCTTGAATTTGAATCAGCCAATAAAAACAGAGCTTGAATTTGAATTTCAGCAGAGCAAGGGGGAGGAACCAGAAACGTGTCTCTGTTCAAAATTTTCCTAAGTTCCAGCGTGTTCCAGAAATTACATACTGAACCTATAAAGTGTGACTAGAATTCATCCAGTGGTGTATGAGATAGTAGCTATGTTTCCATCCAATTTAAATTCGATTTTTGAGCGAATTTTAGAAAATTTCGCTAAAATGTAAATTAAAATTATGAGGATCAGAAGTGTTTCCATTAACTGGCTTGAAGCGCATCTGCAATGCCACGCAAAGCGTCTCTACGTCAGACGTCAGCGTCATTACGTCACACGTCAGCGCCATACGTCAGACGTCAGCGTTACGCACTTCCACAGTAAACAGGAAGTAGCGTTTGAAAACAGACATCTCGGCAAAATGGAGAGAATATTTCAGGTATGTGTTGCTATCGGGCAAGTTGTATTTATTCTGTCATGCCAACTAGTTTTAGCGATGTTACATGTTGTCCGGAGCGGAAACAGCTGATCAGTCACGTGACGTGAATGTTCGCTGCGGCAGAACTGAGTCGGCTAATCTGTTTCCATCTGTCGTTTAGCCGACTCAGCTCTGAATCGACTCCCCAAAAACTACCTCAAGCGAGCGTATAAACTTTAGAGCGACTTAGAGGAAGTTAACTCGAATTATGCCGTTTCCATTTAGCTTTTCTGATGCGATGCTTCATAATGCGCACCTAGAAACCTTGATGGAAACACGCCAAGTGTGCTAAAAGACACACAGACACCCCCACACACACACACTCACACACACTATTATGATCTGTTTTTGGTCTTTTGACATGGGCATTATGACAATAAGAACTCTTAAGGAACTGAGAAAAATCAAAAGTTGACTCCAGCTTCAATGTTTTTCAAGTTAGCTCTATCAATGTAACTTTTAGATGATTAAATATCTCAATGACAAAAGTTTATTTGTATTCAAATAAAGTAGTTGCACTACAGAACATTATTAAAAGACACGCAGAGCCAGAACCTACGAGAACATGTGGACTTTACTATTTTCCTGGCGTGGAAAATACCCTCTTTGTGCTGCTATTCTATTTGAGTTTAGCTTTAATTTTTGCACAAAACTCCACTTCAGACCTCCATTCATATTTAAATCTGCTGTTCTGAAGGCTGGATTTGCTTCCAAAATGGGCTTCTTAGCCACAACAACAGAGCGCTTACAGTCAGACTCTTAACACTGCTGGCTGAGTTTTCCAATTCAGACAATAAATGAGATATTTTCCACAACACACAAAAATAATCTTGCCCATTTTCTGTGACTGTTCTGGGCTGTGAGTTCCCGACACTATGGGGTTCAGACAATAGTGTCCAAGTTCTTGCAGAAGATAATGTGACTGCAGGAGAATAAACCATGATTGTCCCCTGCAGATGAGATTTGCCATACTTTAAAGGCAACCAGCCAGGATAAAATGTAACAATATTACACAGAGAGGTTGTAAAATCAGAGGGAATGGAGATAAAAACGTACAACACTAGTTTATTCAAAATAAAATCAAATAAAACAAGGGGAGAGAGTTGCTTGAGTGGATTTCTTGTTACAGGAAGAGCGACATGTTTGCTAACCGGCTGTCCTGCAAATGTCCCTAATTTATTTATTTGAGATAAAATGAAACAAACCTGCAAATTTACAACCAGTTTCGACACTTTTTGCCCGTGCATTTAAATATGGATGATTCACAGCCACTGTGTCACCTGAGAGTTCGTACTGAACTAAGAAAAAACTTCTCTGAAGCAGGAGCTGAAAATGACCCAGTAAACCAAGTAATAATTACCACAAATGGCAAAACTGCAAAACTACTCTCAAAGGTCATGAAGACTGAAGTGGTCCCGTCTGGTCTAAAAGCGCCAGTATTTTTCTGGTCACTTGTCAAAATTGAGAGATTAAAAAAAAAGATTAAAAGTCTGGATTGACTATAAGACTCTGCCATAGTGTAAAGTGAGGTTAAACACTCTACTCTCCATGGATCTGTGGGAGGGTGGCACAGTGGCACAGTTGGTATAGCTGCTGCCTCCCAGCAAGAAGGTTGGCAGATCAAATGCCGGCCGACGGCCTTTCTAGGTGGCGTTTGCATGTTCTCTTCATGCATGCATGGGTTTTCTCCGGGTACTCCGGTTTCCCGCCACAGACCAAAAACATGCATGTTAGACTGATTGGTAACTCTAAATTGTCTCTAGATGTGAGTGAAAGAGTGAATGGTTGTTTGTCTCGTTTGTCTCTATGATGGACTGGAGACCTGTCCTGTTGTCCCTGTGATGGACTTGAGAGCTGTCCAGGTGTACCCCACCTCTCACACAGTAACAGCTGGATATGTGCACCAGTGACCCCCTGTGACCCAAAAAGGAAGAAGCGGGTAAAGATAATGGATGGATTTGTGGGAATCTGTATTTTTATCTGTTTAGATCCTTATGATCTTCTTCTTCTTGATGAGTTTAATGGCGGTTGGCAAAAAACTGTAGGTGTGCATTACTGCCACCACTGGTGTGGAGTGTGGTTCTTCATGGGATAATTCTATGTGTATGCATGATTAAACTACAGTACAGTATATGTATTTCAAATTCTATTAATCAACTTTGTTTTCTTAAAATATCTAATTATAATTTGAATATGTTTGCTCTCTAAGTTGTGTTGTAGTGCATCTATTATATTAAACTTTTCTTTTATCTTTTCAAATTCTCTCTTCATATATTTACGTTCTTGTTCATATTTTTGACATTCCTGTAAAACATGTTGTAATGTTTCATCTCGTCCGCAGTGCTCACATTTTACAGTGTTATGCTTCTTTATTTGAAATTCATTCATTCATTCAACCTTTATTTAGTCAGGTAAATCTTTTGAACCTCATGGGCTCATTTACGAAAGCGACCTGCTAAAACTAAAGAACAATGAACAGTAATGGTAGAATTTCCTTAAACAATAAACAATCAAACAATAAACAATAGAAAACAAAAGAGAGAGAAAAAAAATATATATATATATACATATATATATATATATATATATATATATATATATATACAATATATATATATATATATATATATATATATACATATATACACATATATATATATACTATATATATATATATATATATATATACACATATATATATATACACATATATATATATATATATATACATATATACACATACATACACACATACACACATACATATAGAAATATATAGAAATAATGAATAATTAAGCCCCGTGTGTCCAAATCTTAGTCTTGTTATTAATCTGTCCTCCTTTCTGCTCCTTCTTCCAGTTCTCGTTTCTCCTATCTTTTTGATCCTATAAAACCATCTTCCTTTTCTTTCTTCATCCCATCTTTTCTGCCATTCTTTCTTCAGTTTTTGTTTGATGATGCTTTTTGCCTCTGATTTACTTGTTTTTACTGTAAAGTTGATCTGATTTTGAGTTGCCTTCTTTGCCATCTTATCTGCTGTCTTGTTTCCTTTTATCCCAAGTGATGGTACCCATAAAAATGTTATTGTTAATCCCGATCCTTATGATCCTGCATGATCCAATGTTTTCTTCCTTGTCAGCTCCTGTCTCACATGTCTCCAATCAGCCCAGGTGTTTGTCATTGTCTCATTAGTCCCCCTTTAAAGTCAGCGTCTCTGTTTCCTCTTTGTCCGTGCATTGTAATTCCCAGCCTACTATGTTCTCTTCCTCTGTCATTCCTTTCATTCAAGTGAGTTTTACTAACTCATCAGCTTTTGTTTTGTTTTTGTTTAAATGAATAGACTTCCTTTTAACTTGGAGTCTCCTTTATCTGCCTGCATGTGGGTTCTACACAAACAACAGATCATGTTAGTATTATATAATAATAATAATAATAATAATAATAATAATAATGTCTTGTCTGTCATCTGTGTATGTTTCCCATACTCAGACGAAATTCGTCTCTGCATTTAACCCAACCACCACCAGGTGGTGCAGTGAGCAGCCAGAAAGCGCCCGGGGAGCTGGAGAATTAGATGTGCACTCATAGACACCCCAAGGTGTGTAGTGGCCGGGGCGCGAACCCGCGTCCTTCGGGTCCCAAGTCAAAAGCCCTGCCACTACACCATCTTGGATCCTTTATTATATGACTGATATACAAAGTAAAGTACGGAAGCGTAGAGCTGCCACCTGGTGAAAATATTTTTTGGGGCTTATGTAGTATTATGTGATACGTATAATATCACGTTATTACGTGATACGTATCACGTAATAACCTTTTCATTCAGAAAACTAGCATTTCCATGTACTTGATTTGTCTTGGTTAATTTACTCCTGAATAAATTTCTGATAAACTGACTAACTCCCATGTTTATCACCAAACTTACATTTCTTCATTCAGTTCCTTTAATTATTGGGTATATTCTACATTTCTCTACTACTGTAATATCTCTAAGATATGCATTAAAGACAGAGATCCAAACTTCACTCAAAATAAGCTAATGTGGTTTTTTGCAGTTTCATGAAAACTAAATACGAGCGGGTTTTTTCCCCCACATTTTTTCCTTATCAAACATCTGCATTTTCTATGAAACGCCATCAGGTCGTAGCTCTGTTAGCTTGCTCCCTTTAAACCCCCAAAATGCCCATTAATGTGATCAACGAACACTGACAGTTTGTGTTTCTCTTTAGAATCCATTAACCCAATTCTTTGAGTAAGAACTTGCATTATGGGTAATGGTGCTGATACCATGTGGATGGACATCTATACTTATCATGTAATAACGTGATACGCATCACGTTATTACGTGATATGTATCACGTTATTACGTGATATGTATCTCATTATTACGTGATAATATGTAGTAATAACGTGATACGTATCACGTTATTACGTGATACGCATCACGTTATTACGTGACACGTATCACGTTATTACTACATATTATCACGTAATAACGTGATACGATACGTATCACGTTATTACATGATACGTATCACGTTATTACTACATAAGCCCCAAAAAACATTTTCACCAGGTGGCAGCTCTACGCTACGTGATACGTATCACGTTATTACTACATATTATCACATAATAACGTGATACGTATCACGTAATAACGTGATACGTATCACGTTATTACGTGATACGTATCACGTTATTATGTGATAATATGTAGTAATAACGTGATACGTATCACGTAGCGTAGAGCTGCCACCTGGTGAAAATGTTTTTTGGGGCTTATGTAGTAATAACGTGATACGTATCATGTAATAACGTGATACGTATCGTATCACGTTATTACGTGATAATATGTAGTAATAACGTGATACGTGTCACGTAATAACGTGATGCGTATCACGTAATAACGTGATACGTATCACGTTATTACTACATATTATCACGTAATAATGAGATACATATCACGTAATAACGTGATACATATCACGTAATAACGTGATGCGTATCACGTTATTACATGATAAGTATAGATGTCCATCCACATGGTATCAGCACCATTACCCATAATGCAAGTTCTTACTCAAAGAATTGGGTTAATGGATTCTAAAGAGAAACACAAACTGTCAGTGTTCGTTGATCACATTAATGGGCATTTTGGGGGTTTAAAGGGAGCAAGCTAACAGAGCTACGACCTGATGGCGTTTCATAGAAAATGCAGATGTTTGATAAGGAAAAAATGTGGGGGAAAAAACCCGCTCGTATTTAGTTTTCATGAAACTGCAAAAAACCACATTAGCTTATTTTGAGTGAAGTTTGGATCTCTGTCTTTAATGCATATCTTAGAGATATTACAGTAGTAGAGAAATGTAGAATATACCCAATAATTAAAGGAACTGAATGAAGAAATGTAAGTTTGGTGATAAACATGGGAGTTAGTCAGTTTATCAGAAATTTATTCAGGAGTAAATTAACCAAGACAAATCAAGTACATGGAAATGCTAGTTTTCTGAATGAAAAGGTTATTACGTGATACGTATCACGTAATAACGTGATATTATACGTATCACATAATACTACATAAGCCCCAAAAAATATTTTCACCAGGTGGCAGCTCTACGCTTCCGTACTTTACTTTGTATATCAGTCATATAATAAAGGATCCAAGATGGTGTAGTGGCAGGGCTTTTGACTTGGGACCCGAAGGACGCGGGTTCGCGCCCCGGCCACTACACACCTTGGGGTGTCTATGAGTGCACATCTAATTCTCCAGCTCCCCGGGCGCTTTCTGGCTGCTCACTGCACCACCTGGTGGTGGTTGGGTTAAATGCAGAGACGAATTTCGTCTGAGTATGGGAAACATACACAGATGACAGACAAGACATTATTATTATTATTATTATTATTATTATTATTATATAATACTAACATGATCTGTTGTTTGTGTAGAACCCACATGCAGGCAGATAAAGGAGACTCCAAGTTAAAAGGAAGTCTATTCATTTAAACAAAAACAAAACAAAAGCTGATGAGTTAGTAAAACTCACTTGAATGAAAGGAATGACAGAGGAAGAGAACATAGTAGGCTGGGAATTACAATGCACGGACAAAGAGGAAACAGAGACGCTGACTTTAAAGGGGGACTAATGAGACAATGACAAACACCTGGGCTGATTGGAGACATGTGAGACAGGAGCTGACAAGGAAGAAAACATTGGATCATGCAGGATCATAAGGATCGGGATTAACAATAACATTTTTATGGGTACCATCACTTGGGATAAAAGGAAACAAGACAGCAGATAAGATGGCAAAGAAGGCAACTCAAAATCAGATCAACTTTACAGTAAAAACAAGTAAATCAGAGGCAAAAAGCATCATCAAACAAAAACTGAAGAAAGAATGGCAGAAAAGATGGGATGAAGAAAGAAAAGGAAGATGGTTTTATAGGATCAAAAAGATAGGAGAAACGAGAACTGGAAGAAGGAGCAGAAAGGAGGACAGATTAATAACAAGACTAAGATTTGGACACACGGGGCTTAATTATTCATTATTTCTATATATTTCTATATGTATGTGTGTATGTGTGTATGTATGTGTATATATGTATATATATATATATATATATGTGTATATATATATATGTGTATATATATATATATATATATATATGTATATATATATATATGTGTATATATATATAATGTATATATATATATATATATATATATATATATGTATATATATATATATATATATATATATATATATATATATATATATATATATATATTTTTTTTCTCTCTCTTTTGTTTTCTATTGTTTATTGTTTGATTGTTTATTGTTTAAGGAAATTCTACCATTACTGTTCATTGTTCTTTAGTTTTAGCAGGTCGCTTTCGTAAATGAGCCCATGAGGTTCAAAAGATTTACCTGACTAAATAAAGGTTGAATGAATGAATGAATTTCAAATAAAGAAGCATAACACTGTAAAATGTGAGCACTGCGGACGAGATGAAACATTACAACATGTTTTACAGGAATGTCAAAAATATGAACAAGAACGTAAATATATGAAGAGAGAATTTGAAAAGATAAAAGAAAAGTTTAATATAATAGATGCACTACAACACAACTTAGAGAGCAAACATATTCAAATTATAATTAGATATTTTAAGAAAACAAAGTTGATTAATAGAATTTGAAATACATATACTGTACTGTAGTTTAATCATGCATACACATAGAATTATCCCATGAAGAACCACACTCCACACCAGTGGTGGCAGTAATGCACACCTACAGTTTTTTGCCAACCGCCATTAAACTCATCAAGAAGAAGAAGATCATAAGGATCTAAACAGATAAAAATACAGATTCCCACAAATCCATCCATTATCTTTACCCGCTTCTTCCTTTTTGGGTCACAGGGGGTCACTGGTGCACATATCCAGCTGTTACTGTGTGAGAGGTGGGGTACACCTGGACAGCTCTCAAGTCCATCACAGGGACAACAGGACAGGTCTCCAGTCCATCATAGAGACAAACGAGACAAACAACCATTCACTCTTTCACTCACATCTAGAGACAATTTAGAGTTACCAATCAGTCTAACATGCATGTTTTTGGTCTGTGGCGGGAAACCGGAGTACCCGGAGAAAACCCATGCATGCATGAAGAGAACATGCAAACGCCACCTAGAAAGGCCGTCGGCCGGCATTTGATCTGCCAACCTTCTTGCTGGGAGGCAGCAGCTATACCAACTGTGCCACTGTGCCACCCTCCCACAGATCCATGGAGAGTAGAGTGTTTAACCTCACTTTACACTATGGCAGAGTCTTATAGTCAATCCAGACTTTTAATCTTTTTTTTTAATCTCTCAATTTTGACAAGTGACCAGAAAAATACTGGCGCTTTTAGACCAGACGGGACCACTTCAGTCTTCATGACCTTTGAGAGTAGTTTTGCAGTTTTGCCATTTGTGGTAATTATTACTTGGTTTACTGGGTCATTTTCAGCTCCTGCTTCAGAGAAGTTTTTTCTTAGTTCAGTACGAACTCTCAGGTGACACAGTGGCTGTGAATCATCCATATTTAAATGCACGGGCAAAAAGTGTCGAAACTGGTTGTAAATTTGCAGGTTTGTTTCATTTTATCTCAAATAAATAAATTAGGGACATTTGCAGGACAGCCGGTTAGCAAACATGTCGCTCTTCCTGTAACAAGAAATCCACTCAAGCAACTCTCTCCCCTTGTTTTATTTGATTTTATTTTGAATAAACTAGTGTTGTACGTTTTTATCTCCATTCCCTCTGATTTTACAACCTCTCTGTGTAATATTGTTACATTTTATCCTGGCTGGTTGCCTTTAAAGTATGGCAAATCTCATCTGCAGGGGACAATCATGGTTTATTCTCCTGCAGTCACATTATCTTCTGCAAGAACTTGGACACTATTGTCTGAACCCCATAGTGTCGGGAACTCACAGCCCAGAACAGTCACAGAAAATGGGCAAGATTATTTTTGTGTGTTGTGGAAAATATCTCATTTATTGTCTGAATTGGAAAACTCAGCCAGCAGTGTTAAGAGTCTGACTGTAAGCGCTCTGTTGTTGTGGCTAAGAAGCCCATTTTGGAAGCAAATCCAGCCTTCAGAACAGCAGATTTAAATATGAATGGAGGTCTGAAGTGGAGTTTTGTGCAAAAATTAAAGCTAAACTCAAATAGAATAGCAGCACAAAGAGGGTATTTTCCACGCCAGGAAAATAGTAAAGTCCACATGTTCTCGTAGGTTCTGGCTCTGCGTGTCTTTTAATAATGTTCTGTAGTGCAACTACTTTATTTGAATACAAATAAACTTTTGTCATTGAGATATTTAATCATCTAAAAGTTACATTGATAGAGCTAACTTGAAAAACATTGAAGCTGGAGTCAACTTTTGATTTTTCTCAGTTCCTTAAGAGTTCTTATTGTCATAATGCCCATGTCAAAAGACCAAAAACAGATCATAATAGTGTGTGTGAGTGTGTGTGTGTGGGGGTGTCTGTGTGTCTTTTAGCACACTTGGCGTGTTTCCATCAAGGTTTCTAGGTGCGCATTATGAAGCATCGCATCAGAAAAGCTAAATGGAAACGGCATAATTCGAGTTAACTTCCTCTAAGTCGCTCTAAAGTTTATACGCTCGCTTGAGGTAGTTTTTGGGGAGTCGATTCAGAGCTGAGTCGGCTAAACGACAGATGGAAACAGATTAGCCGACTCAGTTCTGCCGCAGCGAACATTCACGTCACGTGACTGATCAGCTGTTTCCGCTCCGGACAACATGTAACATCGCTAAAACTAGTTGGCATGACAGAATAAATACAACTTGCCCGATAGCAACACATACCTGAAATATTCTCTCCATTTTGCCGAGATGTCTGTTTTCAAACGCTACTTCCTGTTTACTGTGGAAGTGCGTAACGCTGACGTCTGACGTATGGCGCTGACGTGTGACGTAATGACGCTGACGTCTGACGTAGAGACGCTTTGCGTGGCATTGCAGATGCGCTTCAAGCCAGTTAATGGAAACACTTCTGATCCTCATAATTTTAATTTACATTTTAGCGAAATTTTCTAAAATTCGCTCAAAAATCGAATTTAAATTGGATGGAAACATAGCTACTATCTCATACACCACTGGATGAATTCTAGTCACACTTTATAGGTTCAGTATGTAATTTCTGGAACACGCTGGAACTTAGGAAAATTTTGAACAGAGACACGTTTCTGGTTCCTCCCCCTTGCTCTGCTGAAATTCAAATTCAAGCTCTGTTTTTATTGGCTGATTCAAATTCAAGCTCTGTTTTTATTGGCTGGTTACAAACTCTGTTTTTATTGGCTGGTTACAAACTCTGTTTTTATTGGCTGGTTAACGGCGTGTCACTGTGGCTTTTTAGAAATGCTTTTAGAGAAGCAAGGGGACAAAGTAGTTTTTTTCAGAGATTACTTGTCTAAAATCAGTATGTCAGGAGGTAGTGACAGAGTGAAGAAATATGTTAAAAATATATTGTTAGAAAAGTTACATACAGCTCCTTTAAGGACACGTTCATTAAATATTTCTCTTTGGGTGATAAACTTTTAGGGCCAACCCAATTCAAGATGGCCATCACAAACAACTGACCATAGGAAACAAAACTGACTATAACTTAGTCACTTTTTCAGTTATTTTGCTGAGTCCTTCACATCACATACTCCCGTTGCCCCTTGATGTATAAGTTGTTCACCTAAAACAGAACTTATTAACTGTTGGAATCAACTCTGTTTATCTGTCAGCAAAACAAACTACTAAAAGTTATGCAATAAGACATAAACGTATATTATATCATTGGACATACATTTATAACAGATTAATTTTGGAAATCAAATCAAATTCTAACTTACATGACATAAAATGGACTAT
>JBBPBX010004623.1:39659-56203 GCA_038048925.1 Garcialebias charrua
AAGACTGAGCTGAATACAGCACCTCAGACTGAGGAAGTCTTTCTGATGAAAGATGAAACGTTTCTACAATTGTTTTGTTTTGTTTTTTGAATGTCCAGAGGCCCAGACATAGTTTTTTTTTAGATTTTTACCTGGATTATTGAGCATGCATCAGGGTCATCAGCACAGACTCCTTAGCTCCTTAGCTGCATGTGGATTTCCTTGAAGAGGAAGAGAACAGCTGCTAACTTCTGGAAATAACACACAAAGAGGTAAAAAAAAAGTTAATAAGATTATAATTTTAAATTAAAAAGGTAATAGTACAGTAATAGTAAAAGAACAATACCTCTTTTTGAGCAGTTGAGGTGGTTGAATCTCTCATCTCTCATCATCAGGGCTCCAGGACATGCTGACACTACTGTATCAGTCTGAGTTTTTTCATAAAGTGCTGAAGTGTTGACGTGATGGAAAACGTCTTAGCAGCGTTCAGTAAAGCCTGCAGCACATCAACAACATTTCAGACATGATTCAGAGATCATTAAAAACTCCTATTTGTGTTATTGATCTGGAATGATTTGAATTACCTGAGAAAAGTTGCAGCTGCTGATCGGTGTTTACAAGCTGTTTTCTTCGTTCACGTTCGGATGATGTGGTTAGTCCGTTCAAGTGACGTGTGTTGCTGCTGCAGGTCTTGTGAAACCGCGTCCATGCACAGCTTTAATTTGCGCAGGTCTTTTAACAACAGGAGACCGCAACAACATGCTAATACTGTAATGCTAAGTGCTAACGCGTGCTGCCTGCAAGATGCCGCGCTGAAACTAGGTCGCATAGAGCAGACGTCACGTCACTCCTTGATGAGTCCTGTCTCACTCGTCGTCCTCTCAGGCTGCAGGGAGGAACTTTCAGCTCGGTGTGAGCACCTCACAGTCCAGTTTCTGTCAGGCACGCTGGTGTCAGGTTTCAAGGGAAGGGGCTGGACGGAAGAGTGCTGAGAGATTTCATTGGATTAGCTCGAGATCGTTCAAGAAAATCAACCAATCGGCCGTCGCGATTGACAAAAAAATATCTATAATTTATTTTTTTGGTTCATGAGTGACAGCGGCCCATAAATCGCATAAATCACCGACGGCCCACCGGGGATTTGCCCGGTACGCCCGAATGGCCAGTCCAGCCCTGGCTCCCTGTCAAATTCAGAATATAATTCAAAATCTTACTTCTAACCTACAAAGCCCTCAACAACCTAGCTCCATCTTATATTACAGATCTTATTGTTCCACATTTTCCTAACAGAAACTGCAGGTTTACTTGTGGTTCCTAGAGTTTCCAGACGCAGAATGGGAGGAAGATCTTTCAGTTCTCAGGCTCCTCTCTTGTGGAACCAACTTCCAGTTTCTGTCCATGAGGCTGACACATTGTCCAGTTTGAAGACTGGGATTAAGACTTTCTTTTTGATAAATCCTATAGTTAGTGTTGGCTTGTTATGCTGCTATAGGTTTAGATTGCTGGAAGACAAACTCATCTCATCTCTCTCCGCTGTCTTTACTTGTTCTACTCTACCTTGTATTTGTAATTATTTCTATCTTAACATGTTTTTTTTTATCTTAACATGTTTTTTAATCTTTCCTCCGATAGAAAGTTCACCTGGACGTGTCATTCTGTGTTTGTTTCTCCTTCCTGTCCTTTCAAACCTCAGCTGGTTGAAGCAGATGTTCGCTCGCCCTGAGCCTGGTTCTGCTGGAGGTTTCTTCCTGTTAAAGAGAGTTTTTCCTTCCTTCTGTCTCCTTTGTGCTCGCTCAGGATGGGAGTCTGTGACAATGTGAAGATTCAACACAATCTGCTGCTTCTTTACATCGAGAACTTTTACTAATTGGCTTTTTATGTGTGCGAATGTTTCTGTACAGAGCTACAGAAATAAACTGAATTGAGTTAAAAATATAATCTGTTCGTTTGGATTGTCGCGCCAGACTGAGGCATCAGACTGCATTCCCAGGAAGAATCTACTTACAGGACCTGGAATGAGCAGAACAGGTGTGGTCCAAATCAACGCCTCCACTACAGGAAGCAGCGGATCTTCCAAAATAAGCATCAGTGTTTTCAGTGCCGGTGTGATGCCGGTTTAGCTGCAGAGTTTATGTCACGTTCAGCGGCCCCGCTGACCCATTGGCCCCTGACCCATTAGGCCCCGCTGGGCCCCGCTGACCCTTTAGGCCCCTGTCACGTTTAGCGGCCCCTCTGACCCATTGGCCCCTGACCCATTAGGCCCCTCTGGGTCCTGCTGACCCTTTAGGCCCTGCTGACCCTTTAGGCCCTGCTGACCCTTTAGGCCCTGCTGACCCATTAGGCCCTGCTGACCCATTAGGCCCCGCTGACCCTTTAGGCCCCTGACCCTTTAGGCCCCGCTGGCTGATCCCTTAGCCTGACCCGCTCCCTTTAGCCTGACCTTCCTCCTTTAGCCTGACCCTCTCCCTTTATGCCTGTCACCCTTCCTCTGCCCCTGACTTCCTTCTGTCACATTTCTTGCCCCTTCTGTCCACTGTCCAATTTAGTTCAGCCTGTCTCTCCTCTGCCATATTCTTCTGTCCAGTCCTTTTTTAGGCATTAATCCAGTAATGCCTGTCACCCTTCCTTTGCTCCTGTTTCTTCTGCCCTACCAATTTGTGTTCTGTGCTTTGTGTGAATGTTTCTTGTTTTTACTTTGTTTCTGTCCTTCTGCTCATTTCTACTTGTTCCTTCTGCTCATGCCCTGCCCTCCTGTCAATCAACAGTTCACCACACCCCCTCAGCCTTAGCAATCACTTTCATTCCTTACACCTGTTCTGCCCTGCATTTAGTCTCCTGTGATCCCCTTCCAACCTGCTCAGTCATTGTTGTTGAATATTTGGTTCCAGCTCTGGTCACAGACATCACGGTCCTCTGTTTTTGCTTGCCTGCCTTAAATCTTAGTTTAAGGGTTTTGCCGCCACGCCGGCTTTTGTTTTGTGTTGTTTAGTTAATAAATAAGTTTTGGTTTCAAACATCTCCTGCTTCGATCATCTTGCCTACATTTTGGGTTCACACCTAAACGGATCGTGACAGTTTAGACGTTATTTCATAAAAGTAATGACAGATTCTCATTCAGAAACATGAGCCTGCGCTCATCCGCCCGTCTAATTGGATAATTGGTGTAGCGGCGACAGGTGTCACAGTTCTGGTTCACGCATGGGGAGCTGACTCACTGAGAAGGTGAGAGTGGTTTGAGTCACACACACACGCCTGCACACTCGTACCGAGAGCAGCGACATGTTTAATTAGAAGTTGCGGAGCGGAGTTCTGCTTTTGTCCGTGCGCTTCAATGCGAGCGGCTGCTTTTGTTTTCCCACAGTCGACGTCTGATTTGCATCAGGAACATGGCCTACCGCCAGCACAAGGCTTTGTTGGTCGTCATGGCGATCCTGAAAATCTGTTACTTCTTAGTACACTGCAATCTGTTACTTCTTAGTACACTGCAAGACCCAGTATTACCAAGATCTATGCTGTATAATAAAACAACAAGCAACACTTTAAACCGGATGTCCTCGTGCTGTCCATGAGCTGTGAGGTGTTTAATGTTTTAATTAGTCTCACATCAGAAACATTTTGCTGCTGCATCATTGAATCTCATCACCACTGAATCTGAAACAGTTCTGTCCTCATTGAGAAGCAGAGGACGAGGAGCTGGTAACGCCAGATCATTAGATCAGAATCAGAATAAGCTTTATTATCATTGCACCGAGATACAGTGTGTTTATGTTTGAACAGTCGTCTGAGCTATGGACTGAGTGCACGTTGCTGCTGCGACGGGAGCGCGGTCTCTTATCCTTTATCGGAATACTTTTAGATAGAAAAGGGAAACAGACAAAGATTTTCCTTAGTTTACCCATATCCCAGGAGAACCAGGTCTCACTTGTAAATGAATCTTCAAGGTTCAATGTGACTTATCTATTTAAATCAAGGTTGAATGAATGATAAAAAAATTGATAGTCAGCTTGCTTTCGAGGCCAAACGGGGGAGTCAGATTCAGATAAGCAACAATTGTTGATTTCTTCAGCCAGATTGTGTTTTTCTTGTTAGCCTTGAGTCCTGCTGGTACTTTTGATCCAAAATGGCCAGATTTGTGGGCATTCCACTGTTTCGTGCTATTAGCCTCCTTCAAGGTCATCTCCAACATGTTGGCGAGTCCTAGAAGCCGCAGGTGGCCTGCGATTCTCACAGATCGCTTCCATCTTACGGTTTAGCTCGTAAATCAGCTGATTTTGAGTACTCATAGCACAAACCAAACCAAACCTTTAAGGCAGGCAGCCTGAAGACGGTCAAATTAGCTGCAGCTGTCTTCTTTGTATGCTGATAATCCCGGAACCAGCCGATTTCTAAAAGCATGAAACCTCTTATCATAAATCCAATTACAGTATACAGTATGTCTTTGGCGTCCTCCTGAGACAAAACAAAAATACACATCAGCTCCCACATTCATCACATATACTGCAGCTCGAGTCTCAGTGGGACATGAGGGCTCTCCAGGACCTGTTGCTTTGTTGAAAAGATTTTGTCGACTGCGTTGAAAGTCCAGCTCATCAGATCCATAATAGCATTTTTCATTCCAAAGATGTGCAACAGGAGCTACAAGACACAGACAGAGAGCAAAAAGGCAGGAGGAAGAGGAGAACGGGAGGGAGAGAACAGTCGTCCGCCTTGTGTGAGAGCAATTGAGGAAAGATGATTGTTATTATGATTTCTGCATGGTGTGTCAGTGGGTTAGCACTGCTGCCTCACAAGCCGTGTTTCCATCAAGGTTTCTAGGTGCGCATTTTGAAGTATCGCAGCAGAAAAGCTTAATGGAAACGGCAAAATCCGTATTTACTTTCTCAAGTTCGCCAAAAAGTTTATACGCTCGCTTGAGGTGGTTTTTGGGATGTTCGAAAATGAGCAGATGCGCACAGCGACAGATGGAAACACATTTGCCGACTCGTGCTGCCGAAGCGAACATTCACGTCACGTGACTGATCAGCTGTTTCCGCTCCGGACAACATGTAACATCGCTAAAACTAGTTTGTATGACAGAATAAATACAACTCGACCGATAGCAACACGTACCTGAAATATTCTCTATTTTGACGAGANTAGCCGTGTTTCCATCAAGGTTTCTAGGTGCGCATTTTGAAGTATCGCAGCAGAAAAGCTTAATGGAAACGGCAAAATCCGTATTTACTTTCTCAAGTTCGCCAAAAAGTTTATACGCTCGCTTGAGGTGGTTTTTGGGATGTTCGAAAATGAGCAGATGCGCACAGCGACAGATGGAAACACATTTGCCGACTCGTGCTGCCGAAGCGAACATTCACGTCACGTGACTGATCAGCTGTTTCCGCTCCGGACAACATGTAACATCGCTAAAACTAGTTTGTATGACAGAATAAATACAACTCGACCGATAGCAACACGTACCTGAAATATTCTCTCCATTTTGACGAGATGTGTGGCCAGGTTCTGTTTTCAACTGCTACTTCCTGTTTACTGTAGACATGCGCTGGACATGCGCAGTGCTGACGTCTGACGTAATGACGCTGACGTCTGACGTAATGACGCTGTGCGTGGCTTGGTAGATGCGCTTCAAGCCAGCAGATGGAAACACTTCTGCTTCGCATTAATTTGTATTTACATATTTGCGAGATTTCAAAAATTAGCTCAAAAATCGAAATGAAAATGGATGGAAACAGCTACAGTGAATAGGTCACAGGTTTGAACATGGTCAGTACAGTATATATCAATAACAGTCGGTGTAACGAGATGCAAACTTTACGAGAGTTGACTTTGAGGCATTTGTGTTTAAAGTGAAAGATCATTGGACATTTCAGTACCCAGATCCTTCTCCTACGTAGCCATGATGTTGTGATTGCTGCAGAATGTGGTCTGGCATTATCTTGTTGAAAAATGCAGGGTCTTCCCTGAAAGAGATGACGTCTAGATGGGAGCATATGTTGTTCTAGAACCTGAACATAGTTCTCTGCATTAATGGTGCCTTTCCAGACATGCAAGCTGCCCATGCCACAAGCGCTCATGCAACCCCATACCATCAGTGATGCAGGCTTCTGAACGGAGCGTTGATAACAACTTGGGCTATCCTTGTCCTCTCTGGTCCGGATGACATGGCGTCCCAGTGTTCCATAAAGAACTTCAAATCGTGACTCATCTGACCACAGAACAGTCTTCCATTTTGCCACACTCCATTTTAAATGACCCCTGGCCCAGTGCAAACATCTGAGCTTGTGGAGCTTGCTTAGAAATGGCTTCCTCTTTGCACTGTAGAGTTTCAGCTGGCAACGGTGGATGGCACGGTGGATTGTGTTCACTGACAATGCTTTCTGGAAGTATTCCTGAGCCCATTCTGTTATTTCCTTGACAGTAGCATTCCTGTTTGAGGTGCAGTGACGTTTGATGCCGGCTACCCACCAGACGCGTTTCGGGCAGCGGAAGCGGCCGGTTTACATTGAAAGTCTATGTGGAGACGCGTCGAGGCGTGTTGGGTCGTGAAGCGGCGTGTTTTGAGCTTTTGAAGCGGCGCGGCGGCAGTTTCCTTCCGCCGCACGCGCGCGTCCGAAGCAACCTACGCGTCGAGCAGCGTCGATCCGCCAAGGGTCAAATATTTGAACTTTCGACGCTCGACGCATCGCAGCAACCAATCGGGAGAGACTCTGCTATGTGATGACGCAACGAAAACGGGACTTTTTTTGGACTTTTTAAACTTACCCCATCGAGCCTCCATGAAGAAACCAGCCTCCGGTAAGAAACTTGGCATTTTTACAGTTGCTGCTGTCCGCTCGAGCGTACGATCACCCCAAACATAAAAAACGTTTTAATCTCAACAAAGACTTTTGGAGCTGCAGTTCGGCTCGTAGAAAACCCACTCAAGTAGTAACGAGGCTCACGTACAGCTGATTTTATCTGCCCGGTGTACAAGAAACAACCGGAAAAGGAGCCAGACCTCCCTCCTCTGCCTCCTCCCAGGGCGCGTCATCAGACGCGTCTTCAGTGGCTGTGTGAAAGTGACAAGCGGCCAAAAGGGGGCGGCAGGAGTGTTTTGACGCATCCGGTGGGTAGCCGGCATAAGGGCCCGGAGATCACGAGCATCCAGTAGAGTTTTACGGCCATGACCCTTATGCACAGCAGTTGTTCCAGATTCTCTGAATCTTTTGATGATGTAATGCACAATTCATTTCATTTCATTCAAGTTTATTTGATCAAGGACAGTACATTAAACAATGTTACATGTTAAAAACGAAGCAACCGTTGTCTTGCACAAAGGTTTTCTAGCCACAGGCTAATTTGCAAACCCAGTCCTTGGTTGGACTTTTCTATAAAAACAGCTAAAATAAAATTTTAAATTTAATTAAGATTAAACAGTTCCCTATATAAAACATCTAAAATAAAATTAAAATTTAATTACGTTTAAATGGATTAAACAGTTCCCTCACACACACAGCTGAATTGATTATAACTCAAAAGTCTTTGCTATTTTACGCTGGGTAACACCATTCTGGTATTGCTGCACTATCTTTCTGCGCAACAATGGTGGAATTGGTGATCCTCTTACCATCTTGGCTTCTGAGAGACACTGACACTCTGAGAAGCTCTTTTTATACCCAATCATGTTGTCAATTGACCTAATTAGTGTTAATTGGTCTTCCAGCTGTTCGTTATATGCTCAATTTCCTTTTTCCAGCCACTTATTGCTACTTGTCCCAACTTTTTTGGGATTTGTTGACACTGTGAAATTTTGAATCAACATATTTTTCCTTTAAAATGTTACATTTACTCAGATTAAACTTTTGATCTGTGATTTGTGTTCTATTCTGAATAAAATATTGGCACCTCCACATAATTGCATTCTATTTTTATTCACAATTTGTTTAGTGTCCCAACTTTTTAGGAATCCAGGTTTTAGTTTTGTAAAGGGCTCTGAGATGTTTTCTTTATTTATCCGTGTTCAAATAAGCTGAATTTAAATAATTTACCTCGAACCCAAAATGAACCATAAGAATATATTTATTTTCAGTGGTTTCTTTGTCTAACTGTTGAGCTCGTAAATGCACACATTAGTGAGCGAGGTTGAGTTTTGTGGCTTTTGTTTTGATTGTTTGATCCGTGTTTGAAATGAGAGGTCAGCAGTTTAAGGAGTTTAAACTCAGCTAATGTTTCCTGTCCATCAATCTCTACATGATGCTGACAGGTCAGGCTAGATGTGAAAACCTTCCTGGTGGGAACAAACTCTGCAGTAAAGTGTTTTTTTGTTGGTGATGTTGCAATGAGGCAGATCTTTGTGTGTTGATGGGGGGACTGGTGTGGCTGATGGGCCGCTGCCCGGAGTGGAAATCTAAACACAAAGACAGGACAAAAGGAAGTGGCGGAGGGGCGCAGAGGCGGATAACCGATGGGTTAGCTGCTGACGGCGGGGCGTGATGAGGTCACTCCTGTCCCGTTGGACTCGCACAGATGTCCAGTGTGGAGTCAGCAGCTCCTCCAGGCAACATTAAAGCTGTTTTATACGATCAATATTCATTTACCACTCTGCTCCATTCTCTTTCACATTAAATCTCCATCTGCCGCTCCTTTTTACATTTTTCTTCTGCTCGATTTTCAACGTCATTCGCTTCCTTCAGGATTTTATTCTAATGGAAATCAGTTTTTTTGTTTGTTTATTCTTCGAAAACATCTCTTTCATCATTTTCTATTCTTTTGCACTCTGTTAAAATCACTTTCTTTTCTTTTTTAAATTCGTTTAGCCACCTCACCAGTCACTCATCCCCCTTTCACAATAAAAGCATTTCATAGTTGCAGGTTTCTTTAAAAACTGTTAAACTTCTAAAGTTGACTCATTTTCCACAGCAGCAACGTTGTCCTCACTGCTGATGTTATAAATTTCTTACAGTGTGACAGCACAATAGGGGTGTAAATCCATCCATCCATTTTTGTCCGCTTATCCGGGGTTGGGTCGTGGGGTTAGCAGCCTAAGTAGGGAGGCCCAGACTTCCCTCTCCCCAGCCACTTGGAGCAGCTCCTCTGGGGGAATCCCAAGGCGTTCCCAGGCCAGCCGAGAAACATAGTCCCTCCAGCGTGTCCTGGGTCTTCCTCTGGGTCTCCTCCCGGTGGGACATGCCCGGAACACCTCACCAGGGAGGCGTCCAGGAGGCATCCTAACCAGATGCCCGAGCCACCTCAACTGGCTCCTCTCGATGTGGAGAAGCAGCGGCTCTACTCCGAGTCCCTCCCGGATGACTGAGCTTCTCACCCTATCTCTAAGGGAGAGTCCAGACACCCTGCGGAGAAAACTCATTTCAGCCGCTTGTATCCGAGATCATCGTTCTTTCGGTCATAACCCAGAGCTCATGACCATAGATGATAAAGTCAGCTATGAAATATATTTTTATATCTGTTCATTGAGCTACATTTTAAAGACATAAAGCAGCCCGCGCGCGATGCTACCCTTTTCCGGCTCAAGACCATGGCCTCGGATTTGGAGGAACTGATCCTCATCCCGGCCGCATCACACTCTGCTGCAAACAGCTCCAGTGAAAGCTGTAGATCACGACCTGATGAAGCCAATAGGACCACATCATCTGCAAAAAACAGAGAAGCGATTCTAAGGCCACCAAAACGGATCCTCTCAACACCTTGGCTGCGCCTAGAAATTCTGTCCATAAAAGTTATGAACAGAATCAGTGACAAAGGGCAACCTTGGCGGAGTCCAACTCTCACTGGAAACGAGCCTGACTTACTGCCGGCAATGCGGACCAAGCTCTGACACCGGTCGTACAGGGACCTAACAGCCCATATCAATGGGCCTGGTACCCCATACTCCCGGAGTACCCCCCACAGAACCCCCGAGGGACGCGGTCGAATGCCTTTTCCAAGTCCACAAAGCACATGTAAACTGGTTGGGCAAACTCCCACGCGCCCTCCAGGACCCTGCTGAGGGTGTAGAGCTGGTCCAGTGTTCCACGACCAGGACGAAAACCACACTGCTCCTCCTGAATCCGAGGTTCGACTATCCGACGGACCCTCCTCTCCAGAACCCCTGAATAGACCTTACCAGGGAGGCTTAAGAGTGTGATCCCCCTATAGTTGGAACACACCCTACGGTCCCCCTTTTTGAATAGGGGAACCACCACCCCAGTCTGCCAATCCAAGGGAACTGCCCCCGATGTCCACGCGATATTGCAGAGTCGCGTAAGCCAACACAACCCCACAACATCCAGAGCCCTAAGGAACTCAGGGCGAATCTCATCCACCCCCGGAGCCCTGCCACCGCGGAGCTTTTTAACCACCTCGGTGACCTCAGCACCAGAGATTGGAGAGCCCGACCCAAAGTCCCCAGGCTCCGCTTCCTCAGTGGAAGACGTGCCAGTAGGATTGAGGAGGTCTTCGAAGTATTCCGCCCACCGACTCACAACATCCCGAGTTGAGGTCAACAGCACGCCATCCCCACCATAAATGGTGTTGGTCGCGTACCGCTTTCCCCCCCTGAGACGCCGGATGGTGGACCAGAATCGCCTCGAAGCCGTACGGAAGTCATTCTCCATGGCCTCTCCGAACTCCTCCCACGCCCAAGTTTTTGCCTCAGCAACCACCCGAGCCGCATGCCGCTTGGACTGTCGGTACCTATCTGCTGCTTCCGGGGTCCCACAGGCCAAAAAGGCCCAATAGGACTCCTTCTTCAGCTTGACAGCATCCCTCACTGCCGGTGTCCACCACCTGGTTCAAGGGTTGCCACCATGACAGGCACCAACAACCTTGTGGCCACAACTCTGATAAGCTGCCTCGACAATAGAGGCGCGGAACATGGTCCACTCTGACTCAATGTCCCCCGACTCCCTCAGATCGTGTTCAAAGCTATCTCGGAAGTGGGAGTTAAATGGTAAATGGAGCTTATTTATGCCCCTTTTCCACTTACCGGCCCAGAGCGGCTCAGTCTGGTCCGGTCTGTTCCAGTTAGGATCGGCTCACATGTACGGTTTTGTCTCCATTCACTACTGCAGCCCTTCTGTGGGCGGGGTGTAGAATCTCACTCGTCCTACCACGTGGTGGCGGTAGTGTTACCTCAAGCTATTTACTAGCCACCACTAAACATTAGAAGAAGAACACCCTGCAGGACCTTGTCTCACCACCTGTTGGCGGTAATGTCCCTTGAGCTATTTAATGCTCTAATCTTACTTTATTGCCTTTTCAGCTTGTTTTAAACCCCTGTGTTTTCCATTTTTTCTTTATAATAAAGATTATTCTCATATATGTACAAGGTTCCTGTTAACATTGCTTAACACATTGATCGCACTGCCCTGTAATCAGTTAAACTATTTTTACAGTAAGGTACAGATTAGGAATTAATTAGGTTTCAATTGGCCCTGTAATATTAAATGTTTGTATTTCATTAAATTTAAACGGTAATATTTTGTCAGGGATAATTCAAAGTCAAATGCAAATGGATAATTTGGTTTAAACTGTCCCTTAAACATTAAAAGCATGTTTCTTTAAACGTAAAAACAAAGTATTAATAATTAAATGTTTGTTGATCAGGAAACTCGTTTGGGCATCCAAGAACAGCTTCATCGGGGTTGATGTTGACGTCTGTGCACCCCGGAAAAAGCTGCTGCACCACGACCCGACATCAGGAAGGATGGATGGATGGGTTCATGTTGACGTCTGTGCATCCTTGGAAAAGCTGCTGCACCACGACCCGACATCAGGAAGGATGGATGGATGGATGGGTTGATGTTGACGTCTGTGCACCCTGGAAAAAGCTGCTGCACCACGACCCGACATCAGGAAGGATGGATGGATGGGTTCATGTTGACGTCTGTGCATCCTGGCAAAAGCTGCTGCACTACTCATGACACGACATCAGGAAGGATGGATGGATGGATGGAGGGCTGTTCAAATCTAATAATCTTTTTCTTATGATTCTTTAAAGGTCAAATGCAAATGGAAAATATTCTTAACTTCCAGTATGTTTTTAAACAAACACTATACTGTACACACTTAACATTGTAAAATATGTTTAGGAAATTATTGTTCAATGACACCACTTAAGAAATAAAATGTTTATTATGAAAACTAAGAAGTGAAAAAAGCACAAAAATAAATACTGCATCCACCTAAATGATTTATTTCCCGTTGTCTCATGGGCTTCCTCCCTAAGACACAAGTTGATAAATTCTGGTGTTGACTTCTTCGTCTTAACTGTAAAAAAAAGAAAAACATGGTTACCGGTAATTCAGTCTAGAAACTGTTTTATATGTAGATATATTTTATAAGATATATGTAAGATATATATACATATATCAAATATCTCAGAAACCACAAAGCAGATATTTTTCAAACTAAAACAGTGAAATCACAACGTGTTCATGTACACACTGTAAGCTGTTGGAGTTATTTGAATTAAAATTCGATTTTTTATAGACATAAGTGTGTCGACCTAGCTTTTTTTTCTACTAGTATTTAACACATATCTTATATCTCAGAAACCACAAAGCAGATATTTTTCAAACTAACAAAATGTAATCACAAGATGTTCATGTACATACTGTAAGCTGTTGGAGTTATTTGAATTAAAATTCGATTTTTTAATAATTTATTTTCGTAGCACATGTGACAGGTTTGGAAGTAGTCAAAACAAATCAATTTAAATCCAGCAGATTTGACCACAACGTGACATTATTAAGGACTTGTTAACCTGAGGAACCCTCGTGGTATAAAGCCAGCTATGAAATATATTTTTTAAGCTTTTATTTAGCTACATTTAAAAGAAAGAACGCCGATCGACCCCACCCGCGCGTGCATGTGATGTGCACGTGTCGACCTACTTTGTTAAATCCAGCTGATTTGACCACAACGTGAAATTATTAAGGAACTGTTCAGCTCAAGCACCCTCTTGATATAACGTCAGCTATGAAATATATTTTTTAAAGCGTTTATTTAGCTACATTACAGAAATAAAGACGGCTCACGTGCACGCGCGCGCGGCGAAACTACTTTTTTAAATCCTGCCGTTTTGACAACAACGTGAATTTATTAAGGAATAGTTCAGCTTAAGACACATGTTTGCTATAATTTTAAATACAAATAATGGTTTTTACCGTGTTAATCTTGTAAAGTCCTTCCGTCTTTGCTCCCTCGCGGCAGCCACTTCCTCAAACTCAGTCCAGCCTCCTACCCACGGTTCGGGTCCAGCCGGCCTCGGCCCTGCTATGAGATGAGTCCGGAATCTTGGCGCGGCGCCGCACATCTGTGAGGTGGAAATGCTGATGCTGTCCAACGCGCGTTTGGCACGCAAATATGACGTCACATCCGACCCGCGCCACCAAGTGGAAAAGGGGCATTATATAGCGCTTTCTAGCCCCCTGTGAGGAGCCCCAAAGCGCTTTACAATACCAGCCATCCACCCATTCATTCACACATTCATACACCGGTAGTGGTAGCCTGCCTTGCAAGGCGCCATCCAGACCTACCGGGAGCAACTTGGGGTTAAGTGTCTTGCCCAGGGACACAACGACACATGGTGGGTGGACGCGGGATTCGAACCTCCAACCTTCCGATCGGGGGTCGACTGCCATTACCACTGTGCCACGGCCGCCCCTGGAGTTAAAGCTCCGTCTTACGGGAGACTCTGCCAGACGTTCCCAGCAGACCCTCACAATACGTTTGGGTCTGCCAGGTCTGACCGGCATCCTCCCCCACCATCGGAGCCAACTCACCACCAGGTAGTGGTCAGTGGACAGCTCCGCCCCTCTCTTCACCCGAGTGTCCAGGACATGCGGCCGCAGATCAGATGAGACGACAACAAAGTCGATCATCGAACTGCGACCTAGGGTGTCCTGGTGCCAAGAGCACATATGTACACCCTTATGCCTGAACATGGTGTTCGTTATGGACAATCCATGACGAGCACAGAAGTCCAATAACAGAACACCACTCGGGTTCAGATCAGGGGGGCCGTTCCTCCCAACCACACCCCTCCAGGTCTCACTGTCATTGCCCACGTGAGCGTTGAAGTCCCCCAGTAGAACAAGGGAGTCCCCAGGAGGTGCACTCTCCAATACCCCCTCCAAGGACTCCAAAAAGGGTGGGTAATCTGCGCTGCCGTTTGGCGCATAGGCACAAACAACAGTCAGAGCCCGTCCCCCCACACGTAGGCGAAGGGAGGCTACCCTCTCGTTCACCGGGGTGAACCCCAACGTACAGGCACCAAGATGGGGGGCAACAAGTATGCCCACTCCTGCTCGGCGCCTCTCACCAGGGGCAACTCCAGAGTGGAAGAGTGTCCAACCCCTCTCAAGGAAACTGGTTCCAGAGCCAGAGCCATGCGTTGAGGTGAGTCCGACTATTTCTAGCCGGAACCTCTCAACCTCACACACTAGCTCAGGCTCCTTCCCCACCAGAGAGGTGACATTCCATGTCCCAATGGCCAGCTTCTGTAGCCGAGGATCAGACCGCCAGGGTCCCCGCCCTCGGCCACCACCCATCCCACATTGCACCCGACCCCTTTGGCCCCTCCCATAGGTGGTGAGCCCATGGGAAGGGGGACCCACGTCTCCTCTTCGGGCTGTGCCCGGCCGAGCTCCATGGGTAAAAGCCCGGCCACCAGGCGCTCGCCAACGTGCCCCACCTCCGGGCCTGGCTCCAGAGTGGGGCCCCGGTGACCCACATCCGGGCGAGGGAACATTGAATCCATTTATTTGACTCGTCATAAGGGGTCTTTGGGCTGCACATTGTCTGATCCCTCACCGGGGTGTAAATCATATATTATTAAAATATTGTGATCATGTGTGTAAAACATTAACTGAATTTTGATTATTAATGTTTTTCTTGAGTCTTGCATGGGAGCAGTGGAGCAGCGGTTAGAGTCCTGTTTGTTCTGATCCCGTCAGGTTTAAATTGATGTTGGTCGTTCTCAGAATTAAAGATGAGCATTTTCAGTTAAAATCACAAAGTCTGACAGTTTAAACTTGTAACTCTCCACTTTTAGCCCTGATCTCTTGTCTTCAGCTCGTGTGTTCTGATGAGCCTAAATAAAACCCCGTTCAGGAGAAACGCATCGTCCTCGCACACCGCAGCTCTGCAGAGGATAACATCAGGACAGGGAGGAGAAGGTAATGAAGCTCGTCATGGATCTGGCTGAAACCTGCAACCTGATGAGGCCATAAAAACCAGTTTCAGATGACTGAAAGAGGCAGGGCTGTGGCTAATGGCTGCTCTAATCTTGGAATAATGAAGATGACTGGATCAAGCGTTAAAGGCACGGTCTGCAGTTTCTGTAAAGCCCTGAAACTTAGGAAATTTTCGAGCAGAAACCCTTCTCCCTCCTCCCCCTTGCACTCTGGCTGACCTGCAACTCCGCCTCCTTAGCTCCTCCTCCACAGCTTGGCCTGTCTCGTGAACGCGCATGCATTGTAAACACAGTTCTAAGATGGCGTCGGCGCAGTCACCCGATCGACTATTTCCTTCTCAAATCTTTGCGTATTTGTAATAAAGTATCGTAAATTATGTATAACCCTTTCAATAAGTTATGTTATAATACTTTGCTGCAGTGTGTGACATTTTATCTGTGTTACGCATCGTTTTGAAACATTCTCGATGGTCTTCAGACGAGGAATTTACACCCAGAGGGACCTACGGTCCGAAGAAGAGGAAAACTGCTGGACTTGTTCATATTCTGGTTTTGTTACATAATGAGATTCGATGCTCACAGGGGGAGTTGATGAAAACAAACAGTTCTCATAGTCACCCTGTTTTCATGCAAACATTTAAATTGATGATTCTTCATGAACATGCAGTGAAATAATTTTCTATTTGAAAGAACACAGCGACAAAATCTTTTTTATTTATTTATTTAGACAATAAATACACAAAAAACCTAAATAAATATGTGACAAGGATCATCAAACCGTTACATAACGCACTTAAATAACCATAAATAAAGCACTGAGCATCCACCCTGATGTTAAATACTCTGTTGTGTACTTAGTTTGATTTAAATAACTTTTTAATAAAACTGGACAGAAATTAAACAGAACTTAATTAACTCCAAATTCTTCCTAACCTGCAGCCTTCAGGGCAACAGAACAGCAAGCAGGGCCCAGGTGACTGATCTGGTCTTCACTTAAGTGGGTCAGGTCAATAAATATGTGGAGCTTCTCCAGATTGTCAGCTTGTCCAAACATCTAAAGTCCATAGAGAACCACCTGATCTCCACTCTTTCATTTGTGTATATATATAATATATATATATATATATATAGTTATAAATATAGGTATCTATATGTATATATACTATATATATATATATAGTTATAAATATAGGTATCTATATAAAAAAATAACTATATTTATAACTACAGTATACAGTATATACTATATATATACTGTATATCTATATATGTATATATATATCTATCTATATATGTATATATATATATTATATATATATATATATATATATCTATATATATATCTATATATATATCTATATATATCTATATATATCTATATATATATATCTAT